>JANDJZ010000196.1:0-75915 GCA_027943245.1 Acanthamoeba sp. SK_2022b
CGTTACCCGCTGAGCGCTTTGCCTCTCTCTCTCTCTCTCTCTCTCACGCACACACGCCTCTGCCAACGGGTGGCCCTATCCACAACAGAGAAGACCCGTGTCGCGTTCCAGGGCAAGGGCGAGCGCAACTTCCACATCTTCTACCAACTGATGGCCGGCGCCGATCCCCAATGGAGGTGCCGATGGCCCACGCTGCAGCTGATGCCTCTTCCGTCGACTCACAGCCGCCCACCACTCTCTCTCTCTCTCTCTCTCTCTCCACACGAACAACAGGCAAGAGTTTGGGCTGGGCAACAGCCCGACGGCCTTCTCCTACCTGGCACAGAGCGGATGCACCACGGTCGACGACGTCGACGATGCGGCGTACGCCTCTCCCCCCCTCCCCGCGTTTCGTCGACAACCGTTGGCTCCCGCGACTCGGCGAGTCGCCGGCTCACGCAAATCGCGCAGTGACTTTGCCGAAGTCAGGAAGTCGATGCGAACCGTCGGCATCTCGGACGCCGAGCAGTACGAGATCTTCAGGGTGCGGCGCTGCGGCCTTCCCTCCCTCCTCCACAAACCACTGGGAGACCACACGCGGGCCTCGCCTCAGATCGTTGACGCTCGCGTTGGGTTTCTCGTCCATGTGCGCAGATCCTGGCCGGCATCCTGTGGCTGGGCAATGTGACCTTCACTGGCGGAGCGCCGGCCAACATCGTCGACCAGCAGCCGATGGAGACCGCGGCCTTCCTCCTCCAGCTGCCTCCCGAAATCCTGGGCAACTCACTCACCCACAAGGCGGTACTGCTGCCCCACATCCTCATTTTAGTTTTTTTTTTTAAAAAAAATATTGTTATGATAATCTATCTAATTTTATTTAATTTACTAATAATATACTGGAATTTGTCTGTGACCGACGTAGATCGTTTCGGGCAGCGCGAGGCAGACGCAGTACCAGGTGCCCCAGAACCCGGAGCAGTCCACAGCGATCAGGGACGCCCTTGCCAAGACCCTCTACGCCAGGTTCGCCCACCGTTCTATCTCCTTTTATTTTTTTTATTTGTTAAAATAATTAATTTCATTGCCGGGTTGGTGGAAATGCGCATGTAGGGTGTTTGATTGGATTGTGGCCAAGATCAATGCGGCCATGGCCTTTTCGGGCAACTGCAACGTGGTCGGCGTGCTCGACATCTACGGCTTCGAGATCTTCGAGCACAACTCGTTCGAGCAGTTCTGCATCAACTACGTGAACGAGCGCCTCCAGCAGATCTTCATCGAGCTCACCGTCAGGGGCGAGCAGGAGGAGTACCACGCCGAGGGCATGAAGTGGAAGGACATCAAGTTCTTCGACAACAAGATCGTGTGCGAACTCATCGAGGGCTCCAACCCTCCCGGTACGCGCGCCTGCGCTCTGGAGCTTTCACTGAAACCAGCGGAGTAGCGCTGACCCCCCAAACCCGGCAACTGTGTGCCAGGCCTGTTCCGAGTGCTGGACGACATCTGCCGAACCGTGCACGCCGCCGATGCCGACACGCTCGACCAGAAGTATGTCGACAAGATCAAGACCATGCAGCACGAGCACCTTGCCGTGTCCCCCGGCACGCAGGAGGTACCCCTCCTGTCCCCCCTCGTCCCTCGCTCGGAAACGATAAAAGCTCAACTCTCTCCTTGCGGTGTGCGCGACTGCAGTTCACAGTGGAGCACTACGCCGGCAGCGTGACGTACGATGCCAAGGGCTTCCCGGCCAAGAACAAGGACACCCTCTTCGTCTCGCTGGTCATGTGCATGCAGGAGTCCGCCTCGAGCTTCGTGCACGGCCTCTTCCCAGGTCAGTTCCCAGGGTTCTCAATAGCTGTGTGTGTGTGTGTGTGTGTGTGTGTGTGTGTGTGTGTGTGTGTGTGTGTGTGTGTGTTGTGATCAGTTGTTCTCACACCCCTCGGTCTACAGAGGACGTGTCGGACGACAAGAAGGCCCCGGCCACCGCTGGCACGCAGATTCGCCAATCGGCTTCCTATCTGGTCCAGCGCCTCTCCGCGTGCACGCCCCACTACATTCGGTGCATCAAGCCCAACGACAAGAAGACGCCCATGGACTTCAACTCCAGGTACCGAGCGATCTCCCCTCTCCCACATCATGTTTCTTGGCCGCTGTTATTGACGACACGCACACGTGTACAGCCGAGTCGAACATCAGGTCAAGTACCTGGGTCTGCTGGAGAACGTGAAGGTGAAGCGTTCGGGCTACGCCTACCGTCACTTCAAGGACGTCTTCCTCAAGAGATACGGTATGGCCATCATACTTGTGTGCTTCCATTCTATTTTATTTATAGCTGCTTCGCGTATTATTTATTTAATACTTGGTTTTTTCCGTCGACACGCTCGGTCTCACGCGTTACTGGCGGCACCAGGCGTCATCTGCACCAAGACCGAGACCGATCCCCAGCCGTCGTCCATCGCCGCCTTTGTGGACTGGGTATGGAGATGATCGCGACCCGACCCCTTCACCACAAGCGATGACGCTCACCCTCTTATGTGAAATGGAAACGAACAAAACAGCTCAAAGCAAACCACGGTTCGGAGGTGGATGCGGCCGCCGAGTTCGAGGAGGGCAAGACGAAGGTGTTCGTGAAGAATCCCGAGACCATCTACTTCCTGGAGGAGCTCCTGTACAAGAGGACCGATCCCGAGGGCTACAAGCTCAAGGTGCAGGAGTACAAGCAGAGGGAGAAGCTCGCCCAGCGACAGGGCAAGAACGGGCTCAAGCCCAAATGCATCCTCCAGTAGGTCGGCCATCGCCGCACTGCCGTCGTCACCATCATTCTTGTATTTTCCCATCACGCGAACCAACAGACAATCGCTTGCGTTTCGTTCACGTGGGGCGCTGGCGAAGAGGAGAGCTTGGCTTTGGAGGTGGTGGTCGTAGTCTGTTTATTTGATATGGGTGTCTCCTCCCTACTGCTTATGCTCTTGGTCGTACCAGGCGATGATGTCGTCGATCACGGCCTGGAGGTCCCCTCTCACCGTCACGCCGCTGTTTGCTAGCCTCGTCTGGATGATCACGTCTTCCTTGCGCGCGTACTTTTCATGGCAGCCTGCGCCCCGCCCACGTCAGACGGGAGGAGTTAATTTTTGTGAATATTTAAGAATAATACAGCGTTACTGCTTTCCTATACTATAAGAGAGCGACACGTACCGACGAAGAGCTTGGTGCCGGTCTGGAGCGCAAGGATGGTCCAAGCGCCTAGCTCGTAGAGGGTGATGGGGCACAAGGTCTCGCAGGGAAACCAAAACATGATTGCCTTGGACCTGCGCAGGTGTTCGTGCTCCCATCTGGCCCGAGTCAAGAGGTAGAGTGAGCGCGCCAGTCTATCACACTGCGTTGCTCGCCCACTCACGAAGGAGGAAACACGTACGTGATCTGCTCCAGGGACTGAATGGCGGCGTCCCACACCGCACGTCGCGGGTTGATGAGCACGAGCTCAGGGCATCGCGCGTTGAGCTGCTCCCGGACCACCGCCTGCCAGTCGGGGCAGCCGGTGATGCCACCGCCTATTTGACATATTTTTCAAATGATCAACATTTTAAGGTAATAATAGATAATAGATTGGTGAGGGAAGGGGCCACGCACCGAGGAACATGGAGAAGGAGACTCCCTCTGCCAGCACGTCGGGTGCCTCAATGTAGTTGGTGATGGCCGAAGTCGCCGCAGTGGAAGTATCGTCGTCGGCGGTCTTAGACTTCTTGGGTGCCTCCTGCCTCTCGTGCTCTTCATGGGCGGCTTTGTCAGTGCCGGTGGCCTCCTCCATTCTGCGTTTCTTATCGTTGGCTTCCATTGTGGCTTTTGCTGCCTTGTCGGTCTGCAACGGTCTTGACGCACAACATTTTTAAGGTAAAACCCTGAGGGTTTGTTTTTGAGGTATGCCAATTATGCTGGTTGGTCTCGATTGAGCGTTTCGTGTTGGCTTCTATCCCACTTGCAATATCAAGAGCTTAAATGTGAGCAATTATCAGTGGAATGTTAACTTCTCCAAATCTACCTTTAGCTGCAACACTGGGCACAGCTGTGTGGCACCTTCCTTCAACAACCCAATGATCATGGGACTATGGTGAAAACTTGCAGTATAGGCCTAAAGATATGCCCAGTTCACTGCCAACAGCTTGCCTTTCTTCCATCTGTAAGACTGAAAAGCTGTTGGCAGTGAACTGGGCACATTAAAGGTGTAGCTTGCTAAATCAAAAAGACAATTAAGAAAGTAATTTACAAAGTCGAAAGGCCCACAATATTGGACATTTATTTCTCTTTGATGACTACAAGCAGTAGCATGTGCATGATCTTGATTTCTTCCTTCATCCAGGACATCCAATGATCTTTGTGCCGTGACCTAGCAACCAACGTTGGCTGGTGGTGTCCGCAAAATCTCTGCTGGCTTCGCGAAGATTCGATTGATGTCTTCCTGAAGATTCGAGAGGATCTGCACCGATGCCCAACTACTTAAGCCAGATTTTGTACTCCTTGTCTATAGCCTGAAGCAACGAACGCTGCCGCCGATCTCGCACATACACTCAACATGCAAGTCGAACCGCAAAAAGAACCCTTCACCAAGCGGGGGCTGTACGGCGGAGCGATGGAAGTGGTTCTGCCCAACCGATTCATGGACATCAGGTACCACTAATTCTTCTTACTTTGTCACTGCTGTGTGTATTAGCACCGGCGCACTCACTGACTCCGTTTGCAGCACCGTGCGGGAGGTGCCGGATCACCAAGAGGTGTTTGCTGACGTGAAGACCGACCAAAGCGTGATCGTGGAGCTGGTACACATGGCCGGCGTGGCCGACGATGAGGCTGCGACCTACCACTTCCGAGAGCTTGCGTCGGACAACGAAGCGCTCAGCGAAACCAACGTCGTCAACGTGGAGCGAGTAGGACAGGACAACCTGCCCAACTTCCCAGCTGGGACTGTGTGCCAAGTCGTTCAAGGCCAGCAGCGCGTTGCCAAGTTCAACGAACGCACCAACGCCAAGAACCTCGTCAACATCAACCTTGCAGTCATTCGCCTTCCTCACAAGCAGGTATTGGGCGCTCTCACGTGAAAGTTTGGCAGTTCGTTTCTACAATAGGTGATGAACTTACACTCCAACTACGACTTGTGATGCAATCAGACGGACATTCTCATCACGCTGAACGATCCCGTGTTCATCGCCCCTGGGAGCAGCAGCAACCAGACCCCTGTCATGGCACCGGACAACCTCAACTCAAGCGCGGCCGTCTTCCAGGCCATCCTGCGCACGATCAAGGTCAACGACTACTCCCTCTTCGACGGCCAGGACGACCACGACCAATAAAAGCCAAAAAGAGAGAATAAACTAAATAATAACTGTTAATTTTTTATGTGAAAAGGCCTTATCTTTGTTGAAGATGGAAGGCCTGGAGGCAGCTGCTCAAGAGCCAAGGGTGAGGGTGGTGACCTACAACGTCCACTCATTCAGCGATGCTGAATTCAGGCATTCATTTCCTCGCCTGGTGCAGCAGATGCGCAGCCTGCAGCCGGACATCTTGGGCCTCAACGAGGCGCTTCATCCGCACTACCCCCGCGAGGGCGAGATACCTGGCTCGGAGCACTTTCTCAGCACAGAAGACACGTCTGACGAAGTCGCAAGAGAGTTCCTCAAGTTCATGAAGAGCCAACAGAGCAATGGCGGGCTTGGTCCTCTCCCGCAGGCCAACGATGAAGAACTGCCTGTGAAGGTGCAGTTATTTCTATTTCTGATAGTATTGAATTAGTTTTATTTTTTTTAATTAGCATTTCATAAAACACTAAAATTTATGTGGCAGAGAGAGACCTATCTGTCCCTGCTGGCCAAGGCACTCGGCTTGCCCTTCTGGACCCACGCTCCAGCCGGTACGCATCGATGCTCAATGCTGCACACGTGGGTGCACCGCTCCTCGTGCAGCTGATCGCATCATGGGCGTGCCACCATTCTCGCGCACAAGGATGTGGGCTCTGCAATGTGTTGTTCTCGCGGTGGCCCTTTGAGAAGGTCCAGTCGATTCCCCTCCCCGAAGGCACCTACAAGGGAGTGTGGCACGAGCTTCGGTCGCTCATCGTCGCCACGATCAACCTCCCGGTATGCGCCTCCTACGCGTCACCAATCACCGCGTGCCCTTGACCGCCCGATCGATCGTCGTTGTGCAGCCCAGCAGGGCGGGAGAGGAGGGGACACAGTTTGACGTGTTGGTCACCCATTTGGAGCACAGGAACGAGAAGGTGCGTCTGCTGCAGTTGCGCGAGTGTCTCTCCCACGTCTCTCCATCAAGGTAGGTTTGTGTCTGTTCTTAGAATGAGTAGAATGTTGTCCCAGTAAAAAAATTCCTATCCTTTATTTATATCTTGGATGTATTAGATAGGCACTGGAGATGGCCAAACAGCTGAATTCTTGCATAACAATTCGCTACCACAGACCACATCTGTTGATGGGTGATCTCAACGCTTTCGCGAAGGACGACTACGCTTATCGCCACTGGCTGGTACAACTTGACCTTTACTTTTCGTTGTGTGCCTGCGGGTGTTGTGGTCGTCTACTTACGCCTTCTTGTTGTGCGCGATACCTTCATCACCACCATTCAGATGATCACTGCTTATTTTGCGAACCGGTACTGGGTGATGCCCAAGGAGAAGGTCATCCCCCACCTGTTGCGATCGGGCTACATAGATTGCTGGCAGGAGGTCCGCCGACTCCGACAAGCACAGCAGCCGCCGTCGAGCCCCGACTGTGCGCTCTCCAGTGACCGACCACCGCAAACCGCACCAACACCAACGGACCCCGCAGCACAGTCGACAACAACAACAGTAACAGCGCAGGCCACGACGGGCCGTGATGAGGCGGACAAGGCCGTCTTCCTGGAGCCAGTACCAGCGCCCTTATTACCTGTGAGCTTGTGACCCTGGAGCAGTTCGACTCACATGCGCGGGTTGCGAATGAGCAGGTGAAAGGCAGGACGTCGCTGTTGACGGAGGACGAGCGGCGCATGTGCACGGTGTGGACCCGCAACCCGCTGATGCGCATAGACTACGTGTTTTGTTCGCGCGCCTTTGCCAGCCGCTTCTCGCTGCTCGACTGCCGCGCGGTGCACGAGTGCGATGCATCAGACCACTTCCCCGTGTTGCTCGACTTTGGTGTCAAGCCATCATAACCGTGGCAGCCAACCAGGTCCGCCAGCCGCTGAAACAACAGCGCCTCGTTGGTGGTGCAATCGAATTTCAGGCTGAATTTCTTTTAGCATTTCTGTCCTATTTTCTGTTTCCGTAGGAAGGGGAAGCCAGCCACACAAAGATGGGGGAGCAACTGGAGCGAGGATGCAGGAGAACACGATCAACAACATCAGTAAGGGTACCCCCCCGGACCACTACAATAAAAAGGCTACGAGCAGCCATCAAACGCTCGCCGAAGTCCCCATACTTCTTGAGGCCATGCACGCGCATCTTACAAATCCCCGAAGACATAGCTCCCTCCCGGCTACGAACAGCCGAAAACCGTTCGCCCAAGGCACCAGCCCTACGCCTTGTAATGCAGATCTTTCAAACTCCACAGTAAATACAACGATAATCACCCCTCCTACAAATTCCACCCATCCAAATGAAAACCCACGAAAAAGAAATCAACCAACACGGCGTACAAACCACCGGAACCAACGGCAGCCCCCAACGTTGGACCACCAAGTCCCCGACTCCACACGATGCGACTCAACCCAAGGCATTCTCAATGAAAAAAAAGGAATAAATACATCACCCGCTAAAAAATGCCACAACAAAAGGCCACACCCCAACTTCAGGAAAACGGACGCAGTAAGCACCAACCACCACCATACAGCCTTCAGAACACACGCTGCCATGACACAAGACCCATCCAGAGCACAGGCCATGGTCGCAACAATACTGCAGCCACTACACCCGCCCAACCAATCGTGCGCGCCTGCTCCATCTCCCCCACTGGAGCACAGAACAAGCAAACCCAAACACTACGTGACTGTAAGAAACACCACAGGATACGTCCCAATAAAGCCAAAAGTCCCACTTTCACTATACGACACACCCCAATTAGGGCACCCCCCCCAAACCCACAACAACAAATGGAAACCCTGAAAAAACAGAGCCAGCCGGACCTCAAGACCTGGCCAATGGGAATAACCATGGCCGGTAAGCTAACAACCAGCCAATACCAATGCAAGATAATCCCAGGAGACACAATCTCCCAAGCCAGCAAGGTCTGGAAAAAACCGTGCCACTCTGGTGTAGTTGCCATTGGCCCAAAGGATGGACCAATAGCACAAAAGAGAGCAAGTACTTATACCGGACCAACATACCTCACCAAACCTGCACCCAACCCAGGACCTGCTCACCAACACCACATGGACGCCCCCAACACCAAGCGCAAACAAGCCAGCTCCACTGAGCAGCCCAACCGCCGGATCGTCAGTGACGATGAGGACACCGACCAGTTGGAAGAGCTTGACAGCGACTCTGACTGTGAGGAGGGAGACCGCCGCAACAGCCTCACCAAGAGAGACACCATCCTCATCGAAGACCTCCAGCCAGCCGACTACGCCGATGCAGTGGCCAAAATACAGGCCATCGGGATAGAAGTCACACAAGACGACCTCCCATACAACACGGCCACAGCGACTATGGCCCTCAACATCCCAGCCAGCGAAGTCAAGAAGGGAGAAATCACAATGGTCACAGCAGAGGCCCTAGCTGACTTTGCCAACCGACGTGGCATCAACCTCGATGGTAACTCAGTGACCATAACCATGGCCGTACCAGGTGTATGGACAGTCACCCTGGAAGACGCCGAGCTGGCTGGGAAACTGTGTGCGCTCTACAAGCTAGTCCTCTTTGGAAAGGAACTCAGTATTGGACCCTGGAAGGATAACTTCAAGCAGGGAGAACATCGAGTATACGTGACAGGCATAGCAGAAACTACCTCCAGACATGGGGTACTCGAATACTTTCGTAAGAAGTGTGGTGAAATCACCGATCACCACTATGGCAAGCTCCTGGACGGCAGAATGGCTCCCTGGGCGACCATACAGTTCAAGACTGCAAGCAGCCTTGCCAAAGCCCTTGAAATGAACAGTACGGACCACCACTACCTGTACAATAAACCACAACATCACAGTCTAACACACTACAATACCCAGACCGCAAACGCTTTAACGGGAGCTACCTTCTGGTTAGTAAGGCAAGAACAGAAGAAGAGAGAGAAGCAGACCTCAAGCGCCAGAATGGAGCAGCAGCCAGACAATCAGCAAGGATCGCAGCCCAGCAGGCTAGAGTCCAGCGTCAAGCCAACAAGAGGGCCAGCAACGCTGCAGCCATGGCCAAGTACATGCAAAACGCACATCTACTGTCGCAGAACTTCCCAAGACAGAACTAGCAAGCCACCACAAGCGGGACACCCCCTGAACCAGACTACCACCAAGGCTATACCCCACCCCACGCACTTGAACAGGTGGCATAACGGCTGGCTGCTCCCCATAATAATGTTAATCCTTGGGCTACCGATGATCACAGCAGACCTCAACTGTGTAACACCAAATAAAGCCCAACTTAACAAGACACAGCATCTTAACATTCTATACCAGTGGAAGGAAATACAAGGGTACGTAAGTAGGGTCCCCGTTGTTATCTGGACACGCCCAAAGAAAAGAACAGCAAGAAAACAGCCCCATGCACTCACACATGGCCGCCGTAACCCAACGAAACTCAAACAACTCCTGGCTCTGCTGCTACCATACCCGCTCCACCATACCCTACCCACAACAAACCACCAGACCAACACAAGCTACACAACACGCACAGATATCAGATGGTGGCTGGCCGCTGCAACCCTAAGCCTACTCCTCCTGCATATCCCGGTGGCAGAGGCAACTAGTACAAGCGGCACAGCAGCCAGTACATACAACACAGCAGCTGCCACCATCACACTAATATCAATAAACATCAGAAAAAACTGGCGTGAACTCCCCTACCTGTGCACTATTATGAAAATGCAAAACTGGGACATCGCTGCAATCCAAGAAGTTGGAAAATGGAACGAGGAATATATGGGAGACTTGGAAAAGGCAGCCACGGAGCATGGCTACTCCATATACTGGAACCTTAAATCCAAAACAGCAACCCTAAACAAGAGAAACAAACAGCCAAAGACAGGACCAACATGGGCCAAAGCCAGCGGAGGCACGGCATACATCGTACGAGAAGAACTGGTCTGCAAAACCACAATAATTAACGCAACCAAACCAAACGGTAAAAACCTAGCCAGAATCCACCAATTGGTCATCAACAACACAGGGCGAGACATCAACATATACAACATATACGCCCCCTCTGGGAGTGAAGCCAAAAACAACCGATTTATATGCGAGCACATTAAAGACATAGTAGACAACACCAGCAACAAGACCCCATTAGCCCTGATAGGAGATTGGAACGCAACATTAGCGCCAGGCGATAAAGCAATACAAAGCAATTCGAAACCTTGTTGATACCAATAGGGTGAAGGAATCGCGGTCCCGACCAACTACAACAAACCCTGCATAGAAAAGTCAATAGTAGCACTCCTGGAACACCGTGACACCTTAACCAAAACAATAAAAAAAGACCACAAAAACATGGACAACAAAAACATGCGCCAATATACACACAACCTCATAGAAGCAGGACACGCCAACCCCAGAGAGTTCTGGAGACTACTTGGGATAAAGAAACGCGCCCAACACACCATCAAAGCGGTCAGGAGAGTAATCAACGGCACCACACAATATGACACAGACGAAAACACAATAAAATCTGAATTTGCTAAATGGTGGGGCTCACTCTTCACACATACACCAGACCAGCAAGGCCCAGAACCATGGATACAGCACATCAAAAAAATCAGTACAGAACAAGATGAGCTCCTTAGCAATAACATCACTGAGAAAGAAGTAAGAGACGCCATTAAAAAAATGAGGAATACGACACCTGGGACAGATGGAATACCAGCAGCTGTGCTGAAGGCCCTGCCTGACAGACACATAGAAACACTAACCCACATATTCAACAAGTGCCTGAGTGGAGACGAAATACCTGATAGCTGGAACGAAGCAGCAATCACACTTATATACAAAGAAGGGGACAAGGCACACCCTGGTAACTATAGACCCATCACACTACTACAGGTACAATATAAACTCTATACCAACATCCTCACAGCCAGACTATACAAAGCCTTCAATGATACGACCCTGAGCAAGCTGCAAAGTGGGTTCAGGCCAGGACACTCCAGCCAAGACTGCATCAGAGCCCTAACAGACACAATAGAAGACAGTCTACAACATGATAAGGAGATACACCTAGCATACATAGACTTAAGCAAAGCCTATGATAGTGTCTCACATGAGGCACTGCTCAAAGTACTGGCGCTCCATGGGGTAAACAGCAACTTCATCAAAGCTATAGCCAACATATACAGACACAGCACAGTACAGTTAAAAATCAACAACAGCCTCACCCAAAAAATCCCATACTCCAAAGGAGTCTGACAAGGTGATGGCCTCTCACCACTCCTCTTCATCATCTTCCTCAACCCACTGATCAAATGGATAGAAAATGACAACACAGCAGGATACACCTTCACCAACCAGCTCAAACTAGCCCTGCTGGCATACTGTGATGACATAGTACTGCTAGGCCGTAACAAAACTGACATAGACCACACCTTTAACAAACTAATACAGTATTACGATCACCACAACTTACAGATCAACACCAGTAAATCAGGTTACACCACCAACGCCACCAACCAGGCGTATAACCTCAAATATCACAACGACCACATCAGTAAAATAGGTCCAAATGAACACTACAAATACCTTGGCATCTGGATCAGCCTCACACTCAACTGGGACAAGCAAATAAACGATACAAAAAACAAAGCCATGGCCTGCCTGGCCATGCTGAAACACAAACGCCTACCAGCGGATCTCATGGCCACAGTACTCAACGCCACAGTGACAGCAGTGGTGGCCTACAGCCTACATGCTGTCCCCTACAGAGAAGAAACCCTACAATCCATCAACACACAAATGGTGAACGCCCTTAAACACAGATTGGGACTACCCAGGAGATATGACAATGAGCCCATATACCTGGACACAGAAGAAGGTGGACTAGGGCTCACCAACCTCCTCACCAAGGCCCAATACATTGACGCCAGCACCACCACCAACATGCTCAATGCCAACACAATAGCCACAGACACAATCCTGGCGAGCATGGTCAACTTACCCACCCCCATTAATGCTCTGGGCAGATGGCACACAGCCCTACAAGCAGTAGAGATCACACCCATTGTCAACCTGATAGACCCCAACTCCCTACATGTGGGTTGTAGCAGCACCAATACCATTATCTACAAACTCTACAAGCTGGGCATCACAAAGTGGGAGATGCTGCCCCAGGACCCTGAACTACTGAGGAAGTACTGCGAAACTGCGTGCCTACCAAGCAAACCAAGCAGCACAGATATCAGAGAGCTTGTTACTAAACAACAAGCCATAACAATAAACAACATCCAAGGGCGCACACCCAAACAACCCAAACCAGTTACCACCATGCTCGAACTCACTGAAACAGAAGGCTACACCACCATGAACTATGCCACTAACACCCTAAGGATATGGACAGATGGAGGGCACAAGGATGGCACCTCAACAGCTGCAGTGTATGCAGGAAACCACCCACTACTCCAAAGGAAAATACTCATACACAAGGAGGATCCTCCTTTATTGGAGAACTCGTAGCCATACTTGTAGCCCTGCAAATGGCCCCCACAGGTGTCAACCTGGAAATTGACTGCACCAGTGCCATAACAGCCATAGAGAACTCAATGGAAAAAAGGGCAACAGGCCAACACTGATGGACGCAGCATTATCAGAGCTGTCCTCCTGCTCCTCAGAGAAAGAAGGGAGGCCAAAATACTCACCCACTTTACATACATACCAAGCCACATTGAAGAAAAAACAGCCAAGTACAAGACCATAGGAGGGAACACACTCACCAAATGGAATGACAAGATTAAAGCCATCAAAGAATGGCATGGCGCAGACTTCCACAGCCTGACAGCTGGCAACATAGCAGCAGACCGCCTGGCCACAGAGGCAAGGACAAACCCCACTACCACATACCAAAGAAACTGCTCTACATCAATGGACAACGTAGTACTGGCCAACAAAGACGGAGGCATCGTTGAAGCAGGACTCAAGGAGACCGTCTACAAAGCACACGCAAACAAAAGAAGGGGTAAACAGCAGGCACGAAAGTCAAGAGGGGAATACCTACGCGACAAAGACACTGACTACGCCAACTCGGTGGTACCCAGCACTGAAGAAGATCGCGGACTCAACCTATGGGCATACAAAGCAAGACTCAAGTCCCAAGCCCCAAATGCGGAAAGCATGCACCTCTACTGGGACAGGACGGACAGTGAAGGAGTGTGGGTGGCCAAAACCGAACCAGAAGGGCCGCACGCAGACTCATGGAGCATCAACAAAATGGTACATAGCACTCAAGAATGCCCCCTTTGCACCAACGACAAAATCTGCGGGGCAGACACAGCCATCCTATACAGAGAGGCAGCGAGGCCAGGACACAAAGACATGCACCACCACATCTACACAGAATGCCCAGCCACGCAACACATACGCGACGCCCGCGACCAAGAAATAACCTGCCACGTCTTAGAAGTATCCTCCAACAAACTGATGGACCACAGCGACATCACCCTATGGTTCGGGAAAACTCAGGCCGACGCAGCTAAACTAACTGGCCCAAGCGCGCAACTCGCCCGGTACAACGGGAACATGGGAGCACTGGGGTACTGCCCGCGGGCGCTGAAAGAAGCATTACACACATGGGGAGTGCCTAGCGACTCCGCCAAAGAGTGCATCCGCAGCGTACTTAACATAGCCTGCCGACATGCCAGGGACATGTGGAACACGCGACGAGCAGGCATCACAGCGAGCAGAAAAATCGCCCGGAACACCCTTAAGGGGCCATCCCGCAGTTTTTTTTAAATGGTGGTGGCGACGGAACGCAATTTGGGTTTCGGAAAAATTTGAGCGCGTTTACCGGACAAAAACCGGCAAAACCCCTGGAATCCCAAACATGGACCGCGACCATGTTTGGAATTCCTTTCCTCCCTGGCATAAAGGCGGATTGTGTGGGGTGAAAGAAAAAAGAATTTCTCTGACCTCCGGCTGATAAAAAAATTGAAAACAGAAAGTGGTAGGTTAAATCATGCGCCAAATCTATCCTAGGGTCTGTGTGTGTGGGAGAAAGTTGAAGAACAAAAGCCAAGGCACTTGGCACAAGGCTCGATGTACACTAGTACACCATGGTATCTTACCTCCCAATTCATTCAGACCTCCCAACAGACTTCTGACCCCCCCCCCACAGGCTGCCCTCTGTCCACGCCCAGCACACCATTGGCCTCCGTGTCGCCCGCACCCTGCACACCGTCGGCCTCTGTGTCACCTGCGCCCAGCACACCGTCGGCCTCCATGTCGCCCGCGCCCAGCACACTGTCAGTCTCCGTGTCGCCCGTGCCCCGCACACCGTCAGCTTCCATGTCACCCACGCCCAGCGCACCGTCAGCCTCCATGTTGCCCGTGCCCAGCACACCGTCGGCCTCTGTGTCGCCTGTGCCCTGCACACTGTCGGCCTCCGTGTTGCCCGCGCCCAGCACACCGTCGGTCTCCATGCCGCCCGCACCCAGCACACCGTTGGCCTCCGTGTCGCCTGCGCCCAGCACACCGTCGGCCTCCGTGTTGCCCGCGCCCTGCAGCCCACCACCGTTGGCCTCTGCGCCGCCTGGCATGCGCTTGACCGTGGCGATGGTGATGGAAAGACTGGCTGCCATTGCATCAGTCACGTGGTCGGAACCAACCACCATTGAGCAGTGTATACGTGAGGTATTATCGCGCACCCAAGTAAACATGGACTCGACCCCGTCGTCGTCAGCTACTGGTGCAGCGATCCGCACCGCACCCACCCTCTCGCAGCACGCTGTTGTGGTGTGCAAGGCACTGCCGCCACGGGCCATTGTCGACATGGACCAGTGGCTGCTTGGCATCGAGCAACAGCACTGCACATTGGCCAACTGTGGAGGGTCACGCCGAGTGCGCATGGGCGAGAGGAGGGGAGAGGTGGTTATCATCACAACAAGGTGCACACGGTGCAAGGAAACCGAGAAGATCACCAATGTCGCACGGTGGGAGAAAACGAAGCGTACCGGAAAGCGAGGGCCACCAGTCGAACGCTTCAACCACGAGGTTGTAGCATCTCAGCTGCTTGCTGGTGGGACATACGAGGTCTACCGTCAGCACCGCCACGAACTTGGCCTCGGGTCTCTGAGCAAGAGCGCCTACCGTATGGTGGAGCTGCGGGTCGAGGCGGCAATCATGGCAAGTGCAGCACAGAGGGAGGCGGAGTACTTTGAGAACTGCTGGACAGGCAAGTGGAAGCTGGCGATTGCTGGTGATGGCTCGTGGCTCAACCGCCACAACTCCAGAGTGGGCCACTACACCATCACCGACACCACAAAGGGAAAGATCATCTGTGAGATCACATTGATCAAGAGGGTCACGTGCATGGTCAATGGCAAGGAGGTGGTAATTACCAACGGCAACTATGATGGAACATCGAAGGGCATGGAGGCCGAAGCCTGTCGACAATGCTTCGCCAAGCTCGAGAAGGAGCAAGTGCTCAACGCCATCAGTACATGCACCACTGATGATGACTCATCTGTCAAGAAAATCATCGCTGAGGATCCACGACTTGCACACATCAAGGTAGGACCACCACTCTCTCCTGTGTGCATGCCCCCTCCACACTTACTGATTAGCTTGGCGGTGTTCAGAGGTATGTGGACAAGGGCCACTATGTCAAGGCCTTCTCCAAAAGAATAGTGAAGACCTTGGGTAAGGCAAACGCACTTGAGGGCTTTGGTGCAAGGATGGGCAGCTGGGTGAAGCGCTGCATCCGATACAGCCATGTATGCACCCATCGCCAACACTACTAAGTGATTGCCACAGTCAACTGATTACCCATGCACATCTTAGGGGTCAGGAGATTCAGAAAAGGAGCAAAGGGCCACATACCTTGCTGAGGTGGTCCGTCGGCTTGAGCATGGCCTCGCTCACTACCTCTTGCCAGTCTGCAACAGAGGATGCCCATGCTACACCCCTGATCGTCAACTTAGTTGGTCAGAAATCGAGGAAGACGCCAGCATCCTCCCACCCGAGCTGGAGGTCAAGATCATCTCGTACCTGCCAACAAAAGCCTTCATTGCCTACACCTCGACCTGTCGCACTCTCTACGCCCTCGCACGCGATCAAAAATATCGGCACCACTTTGAGCATCGGCGCGAGAAAAAGAAATTCATTCCATACCAGGACAAGCTTGAGGCCAAGTTTGAGAAGGTGATCGAAATCTTCAACACTGCCATCGAAGACGTCGACCTGTATGCACATGATCAGCACACGTGCTACAACGAGGCCGCCAATGGAACCCGCACGCACGACATGCCGAAGCACAAGACCTTCCCGAGCACAGCCATGAGCCGTACTGCAGGAGCACGGCTCAAGTTCAACGAAGGTGTTGGTGTTGCAAAGGAGCTCATCCACAAGAACCTCGGTCTCACTCCGAACAGACTGCAGGCGGCAGAGTGGAAGCGCCTCGATGGGCAGCGTACCAGGACCAAGAAGCGCCGGGCCACTGAAGCATTCCGCAAACAGACCATCGCCAACTACAAGCGCAAGGCCAAGCGACGAAAGCACGAGTTAGCAGTGTCGAAGAAGCGTGGTGACGAGTACCGGGCGGCAGACAAGAAGGCCAAGACGACCATGACCAACACCACCAAGCAACCACTGCCAAAGGTGCACCCCCCGCGCCGCTCCAATTAGTTGAATGGGTGATGCATGTTCTCCTGGTGCTGACGATGGCCTCCTTCTCTGTATCAAAAGCCATCACCGCCACTGCCGTTAGTCATCCATGGTCCGCTCACTGCTGCAGTGGTCAATAAGATGAACGGCAAGCAAGTTGACGCAGAGATGAAGGCGCGTGGGCTGGTGCTCACATACCTCAAGAAGGGCGACCTGGCAGACAGGAAGCGGCGTCTGCTCCTCTTCATCGCCGACCCTGTAGCCAACCTACACCTCACCCAACATCAGTGTCCTGGCCGGCGACGAAAGATTGAGGAGACTACAACGCCCAACAAGGTACTCCCATCCCAACTCCACCACTTGCCCAACGACTCACAATGAGGGTCACACAACAGACCGGCCAAAAAGTGGGAGACGACGTACCAGAAGTGGGAAGAGCGGTACAACAGATGGGAGACAACACGAAGAAGAGGAAGATGATGGACGCTGGTGACCCAAGCGTGGGTGGCAGTGTGGCTGAATTGGCGGAGCAAGCGGTCAGTGATGAGCGGCGCAGCAAGCAAATGAGGGGTGATGTGGGTGATCTACAATGGGTGTGGCAGCAAGGAACGACAGGGAGCGTGGCCAATTAGCAACGCGCCTGGAACATCACAGTGATGAGCACAACACATGTATTACCTAAGGAACGAGTGAAAATATGCACTTATTGAAAGAGAAAGATCATATGTGGAGCATGGCCATCAAATGTGTAGAAGTGAGGGAGGTACTTGTTGGTTTTGAGTTTGTTGTACTCGATGTGCCACTCGTCAGCTCTGGCTGGAGCCAGAGCCGGAGCCGGAGCTGGAGCCGCCGCCCGTAGCACTGCTGCACTGCTGACACAAGTGGGCAGCAGGGGAGTGGTGATGGTGGGACTGTGGGACAGTGAATGTCGTGAGGGTGCGGGGGGTGGGGGGTATACCGTGCTGCGGCGGTGATGTTGAGGGTCCATCCGGCGCCATGCCCGGCGGGGGCGCCCCGCGCGAGGGGACAAGGGGACAGGGGGGGGGGGCGCCGGGGGGAGGCAGTCCCCGGTGGGGCGGTCCGCTGTATGATGAGGCAAGAGAGGGCGGCAGAGGCCCACCATCTGCTAAACCGGCGCCTGGGCCATAGGCCCGCCTTGGTGTTGCTGCGGTGGCTGCGGCGGTGGGGGCTGAGGTGGGGTCCACGAGGAGGAGCGGCGCGGCGGCGGAGGAGGCTGGTCAGGTCGGACGTGGCCTCGGCCGAGTCGGCGGGCGTTGAAGCGGAAGACGGAAACAGATTGACGAACCAAGTGAGGAGTGTGGTTTTTGAATTATCCGTCACATAGTACAAATGTTTTATGGAACGGTTGGTGTTTTCCCACAACATTTTCTTTAACACCTTATTTCATGAAACACGTTTCACCAAACCGAAATTGCGTTCCGTGTTGTCCACCATTTAAAAAAAACTGCGGGATGGCCCCTTAAAGGCATAACATAAAAGCCAGCAAAAAAAAAGGACGCAGGGAGGGGCCTACGCCCTAGACCCCAAACGGGGCTCCTCCCTGTCCGCATAAACTAAACTAAACTAAAAAGCCACACAAAGATGGAAGGGGCAAGGGAGGAACCACCACCGACAGATGATGAAGGGCAACTGCCGCCTATGGTGGCTGAGGAAGGCGAGGCAGAAATGGCAGAATCAGAAAGACAAAGGAGCACAACCGCGTCGGGTGCCGGTGGTCCGCCAGAAGAGCGGAGCGACTTTGAAGATGACGATTACGATTACGACGACCCCCACTCGCAACAATCGATTTACAGCTCGGACGAGAACGGCGGCGTGGGCTCCGAAATGGACGAGCGCAGCCGCAACGGCTTCTTGCACGGCGGCCAAGCTGCCGAACAGGAGGAGGACGATGCCGCCGAGCTGGACGACTACTACCAGGGCACCGAGGACGATCCCCTGCTGGAGAACGTCGGTGGCGGCGATGACCAAGAGGAGGACGACGGAATGCTGGCGCCCGAAGAAGCCCAGGCCATGCTCGAGCACCTGCGAGCCGTGTGGAGCCGCCTGCGGGCAACCGGTGGTGACAACTCGCCCCAAGAAGAAGAGGAAGAGGAGGAGGAAGAAGAGGAAGATCATGAAGAAGATGAAGAGGAGGAGGAAGAGGAGGGCGACGTGAACTACAATCGCACGCTGCCAGCCACACACGCCTATCTCGGGGAAAACATGGACACCGTCACCGGTCGCACCTTCTTGTCCAGCGAGCAGCGGTAGATCCATGCACGCGCGCGCACATGAGGCAGCAATTGGAGCACTGACCGTGTGTGTGTGTGTGTGTGTGTGTGTGTGTGTGTGTGTGTGTGTGTGTGTGTGTGTGTGATATGTGTGTGATATGTGTGTGATATGTGTGTGATATGTGTGGCAGGGTGCTGCTGCCTATATTCCCGCTGCAGGGCATCGTGCTGCTGCCCGGCGAGATTCTGCCGCTGCGCCTCTTCTCCGACGCCTACGTGCGACTCATGCAACGACTGCTCACTAAGGGTGAGCCCACTCACCGACTCAACAGCTAGGCGCGCGCGCACACCACACCCACTCACGCACTCGCACAAATGTACGGCAGAGTCGGTCGACGGCGAGCTGCAGGGGACCCTGGGCGTGGTCAACATCCCCAAGACTCCGCGTCGGTCCCCCTCTCCCTCGTCAAGGTACAGCGGGGGCACCCAATCAAGTCAATCGGTGGGGCATTGGGGGGGGGGGCAAAGCAAGGCAAAGCAGGCGTGGCTGTTCGTGACTCACGCTCGGGGCGTATGACCAGGCCAGATGAGGATAACGTGACCCATCGACTCGCGCTCGTGGGCACCACCGCCGAGGTGCTGCTGCCCCCCCCCCCCACTGCGCCAGCTCCGCCCCGCCCCGCGCAACCCGATTCTCACCGCGATTGCCCGCGCGCGCATCGTTGCCTGCTGCTGCAGGTACGGTCGATTTCCAAGCATCCCTCGGCCGACGGAGCGGTCAACGCGCTGACCGTGGGGAGGCAGCGCTTCCGGATCCTCCGGTACGCTCCTACGCCCGACGTCGTGTCCAAAAAGAGGAACATGTTGTTGTGGGGGCAAGCTCACACACACACACACACACACACACACACACACACACACACACACACACACACACACACACATACACACACACACACACCGCTTTCCTCTCAGGGCTTGGATGGACAACCAGCAACACATCATATGCGCCGAGGTGGTCATCATTCCAGACGAAGGTACAGCCTTCACCTAATTTTTAATGAATTAAATAAATTATTCAAAATTAAATTGAGATTAAATACTTTTATATTTTTGATGGTCTCAGAGCCGAGCAGTCCGCCGCGTGGGGCGTTTGCGTCCATGGGCGGTCGCTATTCGTCGGCGCCCTTCGCTCCGGCGTCGAGCCGGGCCGACGACTCGCAGGAGAAGGAGAGACAGTCGTCGTCGACCACCGCAGCGCGCACGGACCAAGCGAGCCCCGAAACGGTGATGGCCACAACGACGACGACGACCACCACCACCGGGGCCTGTGTGTTGCGAGGCAAGGTGATGGGCGCGCTCCCGTCGCTGCCCTACGGCCGGCGGGTCTTCTCGGTCGGATGGCACCCGCTCTGGGTCTACGCCCTCTACGACACGCGGGCCCTCGCCCAGCGCGCCAGTCGCATGTTTGACGAGCTCATCCTCAGGGAGAAGCAACACCAGCAGCAGCCCTCCTCCTCCTCCTCCTCGTCATCAGTCGCTTTGTCGACGGCGGATCCGGTCTCCTACTCCTTCTGGCTGGCGGCCAACCTTCCGCTCGACGACAAGGTCAGGCAGGAGCTTCTCGAAAGTACTGTGCGTTGTCGTGTGTCGTGTGTTGTCGTGTGTCGTGTTGCGTGTCGTGTGTTGCGTTGCGTTGCGTGCTGACGCTGGTGGTGGCGCGGCTAGTCAACTGCGCGGCAGATCGATTGCGCCGTGAGATGGAGATCATGAAGACCTACGACACCATCTGCTGTCGACGGTGCGGTCGGCCGATCGGCGGCAGCAAGGACGTCTTCTGCATGTCGCTCGAGGTAACGAGGCGCCGATTCTCTCTCTCCTTCCATGGCTGTCGCCGCTTCTTACACCACGATGCATGGACGATCGTCGTGTTGGACCAGGGACCGGTCAGCGCCTACGTGAACCCCTCCGGGTTCGTCCACCAAACCATCACCCTGCGCAAAGCCAAGGGTCTGGCGCTGCCGGGCGCTCCCTCCACGGAAAACTCTTGGTGCGGCCACCTCGCCCCCCCCCCCCTTCTCTGTGCGCACACAAGAACGAGTGCCCCCATCGTGAGACAAGCGCGCTCACTCCAAGTGACGGCTCGTGGGCCAACGCTCGAATGATCGCAGGTTTCCGGGATACGCGTGGACCATCGCCTACTGCGCGCAGTGTTATGCTCACATGGGGTATGTCCACGCCGATGTCTCGCTCTTTCTGGCCACCTTGACACTTGCTGATGTGGCGTGGACGCACACAAAGGTGGCGCTTCACGGCGGTGAGTTCCGACACGCATCCTGCCACATTCTACGGCCTCTCGCGCGCTGCGATCACCCACCTGCCTACGGGAGCAGCCTCTGCTCCTACGTCGCCAACAACGCGACATGCCACCACGGGGTGAGCCGCTCACCGGAAACACACGGTGTTTGGTCACACCTCCCCTGAGTCAGTTTTGCCCATGTAAAGAGAACAAGGCGTCAGAGTCTAATTATGTGGGTCCCGAGATCGCCCAGTAGGCGAAGAGAATGCAGAAGAGCAAGAGTGGCTCCTCAGTCGACGTAGAGAAGGGTGTCCTGGTTGGGACAGATGAAGGGAGCGTCTGGGATCCACGATTGCGGCTTGCGCTTCCAGGGAGTGACCAGGCTGGTGGTGTGAGGGGGCCGTGAGCTGTTCAGGTCGTGTTGGCGGACGAACCGGTGTGAGTGTTGGTGGGTGTACCTGTTCCAAATGGCAATGGCAAGACGTTCGTGGGAGTAGAGAGAAGGATGGAAACAGTCGAGATTCGAGATGTAGGGGTACAGGCTGGGAACAACGACTAGGAGCAACACCGTGGTTTGCAAAGTTAGTTGCTGTGGTGAGATGTGGTGATGTAGTGACGCAAGTAAACTTACGGTCTTGGGAGAATGGCTGAATTTGCAGAGCGAACGTGGTGAGGTTCTTGGCTTTCCATTCGTAGTAGATCTTATAAATCCGTTTGTTGTACTCTTGTAGCACCTGTAAGAGAGGGTTAGCGTGACAAGTAAAGGATCGATATGGTGGAACAGACCTGATCCAGGTAGTTGCGGCGCCATTCGATGCCTTCAAACGCGCAGGGACACTCAACGGGGAAGATGTCGTGCACAGTCTCACAGTACGAGTCGGTGAGAGACAAGTTGTAGATCTGTGGCATCAACGACGTCAAGCCGTGTCCGTTGTCCACACAATCCAACTGGAGGGGTGGAGGCCAAGCAACCTGAGATACGGAGAACATCGGGAGCACGTTGAAGAAAAGACGTGGCACTCGCTCGTAAGCACTCTGTATCACCTTCCTCAGGTCCTGTCCGGCGTGCGGGCGTGTGTGCGAACAAGCTTGTAAGATCATAGGAGACCCACACATTCAGCTCTCTCGCGATCTTACTTGTTCGTATATGTCGCCCGCTTGTTCAATTGGTGGAGGGTAGATGTCCCAGCACAGGCTGCATGCGTCGTTGGCCTGGTGACAAAAAGAAATGTGGGCTGGTAGTCAGCTCCACCTGCGCGCTGTGGCAGGTGAGAGTATGTTTGACGTACGCCAATGAGAAGAGTGAGTATCTTCCAGTCGTTCGTCATGTCGACTGCTGGATTGGCGGTGAGCTTCTCGACCAAGTGGCTGCACATACATAGCGTGCCATGCGCGTGAGTCACAAGCACACTCTTCACGTTCACAGGGTCCTGGTACTCTAGTTCGCCCATCAGCTGTGGAGTGCCGGCGTAGCTGATGGCGCCATTCAGATGGTCGCTGTCACGATAGGGCTACGGTTGTGTTTTTCGAGGTTTAGTCGCGGCGTCGCCAGCGAGCGAGAGAATTAGTAACCAACGAACCATGAAAGGCAGCTGCCAGAAGTGAGCGCCAAATGATGCCCCATACACGTCCGGCTGATAGAACTTGAAGAAGTTGGCGATGGAAGTGGCGCCCGCATCGCCACCCATCACTCCGCTGCCGCCGTCACCATCATCATTTTAGTGGTGAGCGCTTGTGAGGGAGAGAACTCTCACGAGAGTACGCTCGTGGAAGAGGGCGCAACGCATGTACCTCAAGCCGCGGAACTCATTGAAGTAATCGTCGGTGTCCCTGCCCATGAGCGCCAGTCCTGCGATGATGCTGTCACCCAAGGCCATAACCACTCTGATGTCCTATTGCATCGCGATAACAGGCACGTTGTTCTTTAGCCACCCTGGAGGAGCTCTCTGGCTCGGGGTAAGTCTGCCGGGCTCACCGACGGCCGCAGCTCCTGGATGACCGTGGCATTGCCAGGGGGCAGTCGAGTGCAGCTGTCGAAGGTGACGCCAGTTAGATCAGTCACACAGATTCGTGGAGGAGGTGGATGTGTACTTGAGAATGGGGTTAGTGGAGGGGGCGAAGCTGGCCCAGCTGTGTCCTGTAAGAAGGATAACTGCCAGTACCATTTGTACAGCCAACAGAGTTGGGGTGGGCTGCATCTCCCAGCAACAGGAAAGATGGTTAACCAAACCTTCTTGGAACGTTGGCCAACATATTTCAAGCCAACAAACTTATTTCCTTTTAAAGGTTAATATTTCTCGTGACATTAGTGTACAAAAATAAGTGGTAAATGTTCAGACGTTCCACTCCAGCAGTTGCTTCATGATCTCCGGATAGATAACAGTGTGCGCATCGGTGGCCCACACTGCACATGCCGCATGCGTATACGACCACTGTCTGTCAGCGAACAGAGCTCGCACTCCCCCGGTTAAAACTGCAAATTATGAAGTAAGAAACGCACCAAAGTCAAGGTGGGCGTAGGCTGGCACATTGCGCCAGTAGGCTCCGGCCGGGAGTTGCTGCAGCAACTTGGCCACATCTGCAAACGACCCAAAACGCAATGACGCGTGTCAGTGTCGGGTGAAGGCCACGGGTAACGGCCGTCGGTGTGCGATAAGAATGCGTGCCTGTGGGTCTGCGAGCACGTCCTTGCCGCCACTGTACAGGGCCAAGGGCAGGTCGGTCGGAAGCCGCGAGAGGTCGTAGCGCGGCGGCGTGAGCTGTCCGTAGTGCTCGATGTTCTGCACCCAGCCGTAGTCGAACATCTGGAAGCCGCCCTCGCGAATCCCCTGGGCCCTGGATAGCCGCACAACGAAATGAGAAACGAAACGAAACGCAAAACGAAACGTTTGCCCACACGTCAACCCAACATCAACAGTACCAGTGGGCCATGTTCTTGACCGACGTTCCGCCGGGCTCGTTGCTATTAGTTGTCGAGGACAGGAGTGTGAGAAGGCACATCCAACAGATGAGGCGGGAGACTCTCACGTACATAACGATCCAGGGCATGAGCGAATCGTTAAAGGCGCCTTGGTGCTGCCCGCAGAGCAATTCGACCAAGTTGTCGCAGCAGGACTCGCAATCGGTGCAGAACGTGACGAACAGCTTCTCGACTAGGGGGTTCGTGGCGTTGTTCACCTTGACGAATAACCCAAGAATTCGCAGGTGCGTTATTGCTCATCTCCATGAGAGAGCACTCGCCAAACGTAAACCGGTGGCGCTTTGTGTTGCATTGTGTGTGTGTGTGTGTGTGTGTGTGTGTGTGTGTGTGTGTGTGTGTGTGTGGCAGATGCATACCTTGGGAAGGAAATCGTGAAAACCAAACAACTCAACGATCTGGTCAAGGTAGGTGTCGGCCAACAATCGCAGGGGCAAGTTCTCCTCATTGGCTAATGAAAGAGAGAGAGAGAGAGAAGAGTAAAGAGATCGTGAGCAGTCCGATGCGCGCGACACAGGAGGTGAGGCCCAGGGCCCGCAGGCAACGCACTCACAGAGGTTACAGGACCGAGGCCGATGAAGGAATTCAGCGGCAAGTCGGGGTGGGTGATCAAGGATGCAAACATTTGGATCGTGCCCTGAGGAATGCAAAGATATATACAGGAGGAGCTGTTGGTGTACGTGTGCACGAATGGGGCCTGCCCAGCGCGACAGTTACCTGAGAGTGTCCCACGTAGGCCAACCGAGAGTGCTTCGTGACCGACAGAATGTAGTCCAGCATGCCCGGCACATCGTACTTGGCCATGTCGTCCCTACAGTGGTTGAGGCGAGGCTCTCGCGTTATGACGAGGAAGAAGAAAAAGCAGCAAAGGAGCTGCCTACCATGAGAAGTTCCAGAACAGAGCGTCTGCAGGCGTCAAGTAGACGTGCTTGAGCGAGTAGATGTTACCTCTGTTGTTGCCCATCCACACATCAAACCTGCAGCATAGTGAGAGCAAGTGAGTACAACGCGCTCTACCATGGCCACATAAGGATCATACCCCGCGTCATGCAAGATGTAGGGAAGGCTCTGGAAGGGTTGGTTTACAATCCACCTGTGACACACAGCAGTACTCGTTCATCTTGCGTGTATAATACAGGGAGGGGGGAGACATATACGTAAAGGCCGAGTCGAGGAGGCCATGCTGTAGGAGGATGGGCGGCCTATTGAGTCCGCCAGGGGACTTGGGTGGGATGCGGAAGAGGGTGAGGATGTAGCCGTCGCTCGTCTGTGCTTGGTGCTCCTCGCAGGGGTAGCCCCAGCTCTGGACAATCTGTGTAAAGTTGTCCCCAAAGAAGGGCGGGAGGACCTGCCCCGAGGCCAAGGGAATCGTGGTCGAGCTGACAAGCAACGTCGTTACCAGCACGAGCACCAATGAGAGGCCTGCGTGTAGTCCTCTCATCCCCATCTTTCTCATCTGTTGCCCACGCTACGCGAGGCCCAGGCCAGCTCGGTCTTGCCACCCAAAGCAGTCCTGGGCCTCGCGTTCGCCGGAAAAGTCGACAGCAGAACCAAGCCCATCGACCAACCGATAAAGAGAACCCGAAAAGATGACAAAATAACATAATTATTGTGAAAAACAAGAAGCCACGCAAGCGTTGAACCATTTGTTGCATCGTCAGATTCGATTCGAATTTGATTTAAATCATTTAAAACAAAAAGGTACCACGCCTTGGCACGGCCGTAGGAAGAAGAGTGGCAGTCGTTGAATTAGTGTGCAGGCCTTGTAATCTGTAGGTAGCATCAGCAGGCGCGTCATGTCGTGGTTTCTGCGCCCCTTGGTCTATGGTGCCGAGAAGATTTTCAAGGTATTCCCTCTCCTCCTTGTCCCGTAGATCTTTGCTCTCTTACCCTCCCTCTGCATTTTTACTGTCTTTTTGAACTGTTGACGTGTGGCACTTGTGTAGGACTTCTTGAAGAAGCTGCTGGGCGACATTGTGGAACTGCACAACTTCAAGCTCGAGCAGTTGCAGGGTGGCTTCACCGGCACGCTTGAGGGGCTGCAGCTCAAAGTGGCGGTACGCGCTCACCTCCTCCGAACGCGTAAGCACAATGGCATCGCCTTCTAACGCGGCATGCCGCGTGCCACCCCTACCCATCGTTAGGAGATCAACACTCTGCTGGGCGACATACCGTTGACGCTGGAGAGCGGGATCATCGCCAAGGCCAGCGTGGAGATCTCCGTGAAGAGGGTATGCCCCTTCTTCGTGCAACAAACGCACTGTGACACTGACCACTCGATGCATCCACCGTGTGTGTGTGTGTGTGTGTGTGTGTGTGTGTGTGTGTGTGTGTGTGTGTGTGTGTGTGTGTGTGTACATCCATGGCAGGAATGTCGGTTACATCTGGACGGGGTGGAGCTGCATTTCCTGGTGGGCGCCGACGCGATGGTGAGAATCAAGCAGCAGGCCAAGGCGGAGGACCTCACACGCAGCACGACCGAGGGCAAGTACCGCCTGCGTCAGTCCGACAGCGAAAACGACGACGACGATGAGGAGGAGGAGAGCGAAAGCGAAAGCGAGAACGAAGGCGAGAGCAAGAGCGGAGGCCGACGCGCGCGCAAGGAGACGGCCACGTTCACCGTACTGAAGGAAAAGATCAAGGAGATCCTCCGACGCGTGGAGCGGGTCGAGGTGAGCAACGTGCACATCCTTCTGTCGACCAAGGAGGGCAAGGGCAAGCGGGAGCTTCACCTCCACCTCAACCACCTGCGATACGAGGACGCCACGCAGCCCGAGGCCGGGACCGGGCCCGGGGCGTCGCCCAAGAGCGTCGTGCGCGGCGGCGGCGCCGATGTCGTGGTCGAGAAGGAGGAGGACAGCGAGATCAGCATCGAGAGCAGCAAGGTGGTCAAGTCGCTCGAGATCGACGACATCAAGGTGATGGTCGAGGAGTTCCACACCAACACGGAGGGCGGCGAGGAGATGCTCGAGATCAGGCCCACGAAACTGCTCGAGATCTCGGCCGTCCCGCTGCGCAACTACTCGCGCGCGGGCGGGAGCGTCGACGACGAGGACGAGGGCGGAGGAGACGAGCGTCATGGGGAGGCGGTTGACGCCGGCCGGGGCCGGTCGAGGAGGAGCCAGCCGGGCCGCATGCTGCTCAACCTCACGGTCGGCCAGACGGTGGTGGTCGAGAGCGTGGACATGTCGTTCGACCACCACCGGATCGATGTTATCGTCCCGCCCAAGTACCTCAAGTTCGTGCTCGATCTCGCCAACCGGTTCAACGCTCGCGCGGCAGACGACTCCGCAGCCACCACGGCCACAGCGGCCGCCACTCCCTCCTCCGGCGCCGGCGTGCCCGGCAAAGGCGGGCTCTCGGTCCCGGTCTACGCCTTCCCCAAGTGCACGCTGCACGTGAACCGCGGCAGCGTGATCCTCCTGGAGGAGGACCCGCCGCTGCACATCGACGACGACGCGTCGGGCACGATCAAGATGAACCGGAGCTGCGAGCGCGAGATGTTCACGGCCAGCAGCTCGTCGGCCGCCATCGGCGACTCCGTGTCGCAGCTCGACTTCCTGCCGTTCGACCGCGTGCCCCGCTTCTCGTGGCGCTTCGAGCGGGCGTCGATCGCGCTCTCCTCGCGCGCGCTGCCGCCCCCGCCCCCGCAGATCCCGTCGACGCTGCCCTCGCCGCTGGCCTCGGGCTACTACTCGCCCCACTCGTCGCTCACGCCCTCCCCCTCCCCGTCGTCCGCGGCCCTGGGCCACCTGCCGCCGTTCATGCTCCCACGCGCGCCCTCTCCGCCTCCGCCGCCCCGCATTCCGCCGCCCTCGTCTGCATTCCTGATGGAGATACGCATGCGCGACTGCGACCTGGTCGAGTTTGTCTACGAACGCCGACTCGACGATGGCGACGGCGACGGCGACGACGTCAACCAAGACCGTGCACGGGAGATCAGGGAGGTACGGTTCGATCTCATCAGGCTGGGCATGAGGGAGGACGAGGACGAGGAGGCCGACGAAGATGAGGTTTCGGACGAGCGCACGAGCGCCGGCCACGACCAAGACGAGTCGGAGCGGGCCGAGGGCGACGACGGCGACGACGGCACCGCGACGCTGGTCGGCGACGAGCGGTTCCTCATTCGGTTCGAGAAGAAGGTTCGGATCGAGGAGCGGGAGATGGAGACGAACCTGCCGCAGCCGTCCTTTGACGACATCGACGCCGAGGAGCTGGCCGCAAGCATCGGGGTGGCGCCGCCGCCGCCGACCTCGTCCCGCGCCAACAGCGGCCTCGACTACGACCACCTCGGCGGGCGCAGCGGCTCGTTTGGCGGCAACAGGGACAACTCCGAGCTCATGGTCTGGGAGGAGTCCAAGCTGATGGTCGAGACCGCGCGTCTCAACGTGGAGACGGACACCAAGATCGCCGAACGGGTGGAGCGACTGTTGGGCCTCCTCTCCTCCGCAGCGCCAGACGCCGCGGCAGCGACGACGGCGCAGGCCGAGACGTCGCAGCCACAGCCACCGCCGCCGTCGGCCACGCTGGAGGAGTTCATCAGACAGAAGGAGAGCGGCTGGCGAGAGGAGGAGCGAGCCCGGCAGGAGGCGCTCGCCTCCAGCCGACCGTTCGAGAATTGGTCCGTCCAGCGCAACTTTTTTGTCGACGTGGGCGCCCGCAAGAAGCTGCGGGCCAACATCCACTTTTACGACGCTCACGGACAGTACGTGAGCGACCAATCCAGTTGTGTGTGTGTGTGTGTGTGTGTGTGTGTGTGTGTGT
Source organism: Acanthamoeba sp. SK_2022b (assembly GCA_027943245.1). NCBI lineage: Eukaryota > Discosea > Longamoebia > Acanthamoebidae > Acanthamoeba > Acanthamoeba sp. SK_2022b. The sequence goes on from JANDJZ010000196.1 coordinate 29,234, forward strand.
GTGTGTGTGTGTGCGAGAGAGAGAGAGAGAGAGACATCATCTGATGAGTTACGCCATGCATGTGTAGAAGGAGCAAGGAGAAGCTGGACGTGCTCCTGTTCGACACCTCGAAGATCAGGTTTTCCACGTGCCTGTCGTCGTTTGACTCCTCCGATGCGGGGCTCTGCGCTGCCTTTCAAGACGCTACGATCCTCGAGTTTGACTTTGAGAACATCATGGCCACCATCACCTCCCCTCTCGGTACATGCCGCCACGCCCGCCATTTGTTGTCGACATTCGGTCTGGACCGGTCGCCTCCTTAACCCGTCGCCGACCGTGCGTGGGCAGGCTTCCCGAAGGCGCCGTTTTTCCGAGCGTCGATGGCCGACACGCGCGGCGACCGCGTCACCCCGCTGGAAATCACACTCAAGCCACCGACGTCGCTGCAGGTGCCCCCCCCCCCCCCGAACCGGTCTTTGCACCATCAGGCGTGTGGGTCGCTGACTTGGACACTTTTTGCCTTTGCTTGGTTGTGACACACACACGTGAACTCTCAGACCAACGACGAGAACATCGTGGGCGAGATGACCGCGCTGGTGAGCAAGAAGGGCCACACGTTCTCGCCGTCCGAGGTCGAACGCATGAACCATTTCAAGTATCTAACCTCCCAGCTGACGGTACACTCGGGCCTCTCATGCGCCTCGTGTGCATGCGCGTTTATTTTAACGAAATGTGTGTGTGTGTGTGTGTGTGTGGTGTGTGTGTGTGTGTGTGTGTGTGTGTGTGTGTGTGTGTGTGGTGACAGGGAGTGGCGGTCAAGATTCGGTTTCCCTTCTCCGAGATCGAGCTGGAGAAATACGACTACGACGCCATCATGGCCATCCTGGACAACCTGTCCTCCCCTGCCCCCCCACCGCCGGCCGCACTGCCTTCGTCGTCGTCGTCATCGTCGTCATCATCCTCATCGTCGTCCTCTCTGTCGCCGTCGCCACATGCTCGACCGTCCTCTTCGCCATCTTCGCCGGCGCACTTGGAGCACAACCAGGCCGCGAGGTTTCGCCTCGACACGTCCACCATCGTCGAGGTGACCCTCACCCACGCCAACCTCAAGCTCCTCGAGTCGCGGGGCAAGGGCGCCGACGACGAGACCGCCGCCGCCTCCTCTGCGAAGGCGAAGCGGCCCGCCCACAAGCCCTTCCACCTCCACTTTGTCGACGTCGAGCGGCTCAACATCTTCTTTGCCGGCGCTCGGTTCAACGAACAGGTAACCAACCAACCAGAATCAAACGCACACAACAACCACACAACTCACGGTTGGCTCTCTGTGCAGCCTTCGAATTGGTTGTCGGTGGACGCGGACAACTTCCTGCTGTACGAGAGGCTCATGTCGGCTTCGCGGTCGTCCGTCTACACGCCGGCCACGCTCGTGGTGAACCGGAATCCGTTCGTCAACAAGGCCGCTGCCGCGCGCCCGGTGTTCGCCTCGCTGTTCCAGCTGGCGGGCGGAGATCACGGCCTGAAGAACCGAATGGACTTCAATGACCTCATCATCCACCACAAGGCCGGCTTCCAATGGCACGCACATCATCTCATGACACATTCGTGAGACCGCACAGCTCTGCCTGAACTTACGCGCGCTCTTTGTCTTGTGTGCGTGCGTGTGCGTGTGCGTGTGCGTGTGCGTGTGTGTGCGTGTGTGTGTGTGTGTGTGTGTGTGTGTGTGTGTGTGTGTGTGTGTGTGTGTGTGTGTGTGTGTGTGTGTCTAGGTATAACCACCTGGGAACGTTCTTTTCTGGCGACGACGCCAGCGAGCAACACGAAGGGAAGGCTCAGGCGGAGGAGTCTGCAGCGTCGCAAGCGGCTTCTGCGGGACACGAGGAAACAAAGGCCGCGGAGCCGAGCGTGACGCAGCTCCTCATCAACCTGCCCAATCTCGAGCTTGAATACACTCCGACCCTGGTGCCCGGAAACGCCTTCATCACCGCTGGCTACCTTCAGGTGCAACACACACACACACACACACACACACACACACACACACACACACACGCACGCACGCACACAACAAACAAACAAACAACACAAGCCACTGTACACAGGTTCTGATGTCGCTGTAACTGTGATGGATGGTCAGGTGGATGTGTTGATCTTTGGCGGTTGCAAGGAGCCCAAGCGAATGGCGGACATCCCGCGTCTGGAGCTCAACGTCGTGGCCAAGCCGCGCAAGCCCAGCGCCGGTCGCAACATCGCCATCTACATCGCCAAGACGGCGCCCGACCAGGACCAGCGCCCCGACGGCGGCGATGACGTGGACGTGGACGAGAACGAGATGGCCCGGCAGAAGAGGCTCCACTGGCGCAGCAATGGGAAGCGGTACCTCAAGGCGGGCGTGCTCAATTCGGCCTTCTCGGTGCGCCTCAAGTCGAGATTGGTCGACGACGAGGACCACCTCCTCCGCCTGCTCCAGCGCGCCGCGAGCGCACAGAACGAAAGCGAAAACGAAAGCGAAAGCGACAACGCGGCGACGGTCGACCTCCGACGGTTCTGCGACGAGGCCGATTCTGCGTCGACGGTGCAGCGCGGCGCGGCCGGGCGGCGGCGCGGCAGGAAGCGCACGATGGGCCGGTGGATGACCAAGCTCACCATGTGCCAGTACGACGTGAACGACGACCGGAGCAAGACCGAGGAGAGCGTCCGGCCCTTCCTGCTCGGCTTCTGTCCGGATTCGCTGTCGACATTTGTCGACATCCTCAACGAGGCCCTCCTGCCGGCCGAGCTCGTGCTGGCCGACATCGACCCCGACGCCCAGGCCAAGCGCGACGAGATGGCCCGGCAGCAGCGCCTCAGGAAGGAGCGCGAGGAGAGGCGTCGGGCGGCGATGAAGCGGAAGCAGGACGAGCAGCGGCGCAGGGCCGGCGAGCGCTTGTCCCGCGCGGCCAGCAGCGACCAGGCCTCGTCCCGCGAGGGGAGCGTCGCCGCGGAGCTCATGGCCAGCAGCATGAGCCGAAGCAGCAGCTGCAGTGCTGTCGACAGCAGGGAGGGGAGCCTCTCTGGGGCCCCAGACGGGCTGGAGGCGTCGCGGATCAGCGAGGGCCTGCCGCCCGAGATCGCCGAGAAGATCAGGAAGCAGGACGAGATTCGCATCGAGGAGGCCCGCCGGCGTGGCGGGCGCCGTAGCCGCAGCTCGTCCCTCACCGGAAACAACGGCGACTCGGCGGACAAGAAGGACAAGATCCACGTGTCAGGTATGCGCGGAATGTGTTTGGGTTGTGTTGTGTTGTGTTGCTGACGCTGTTTGTGGCACGCGCAGAGGCGAGGCTACAGAACGGCATCTGGTACACGGACCCGCGCAAGATGAAGATCATCACCGACTACTGGCACACGCCCGGGGACAGCCGTCTCCTTCCCGATCCTGTGTACGTTATTTATATCGTCGAAAGAGCGTTGTGGGCCTCTGTCATGTGGCTATTGACCACAACACACACACACACACACATCACACACACACACACACACACACACACACACACACACACACACACACACACACACATCACACACGCACACACAACCTACACAGGTCCATTTCGAGCTTTTGTGTGACGGTCAAGGACGGCCTTTCGATCAACCTGCGCCTCTACGGAGGCCTCGACTGGCCCTCCCTCGCCCATGCCGCTCCCAAAGGTACGGCATCATCGCACACACGCACACGCGAGTGAGGGGGGAGGCTAATGATGTACGATGGGCAGAAACTCTCCTGGAGCGACAAATGGATTCGTTCCTGGAGATGCGGCTCACCGGCCTCAAGCTGCGCTTCGACGAATTCCTCCGCCAGCCGCTCTTCCCGGTACCGCCACGTCATCGCCATGTCGCCCCTCCCCTTGCCGCTGTTGTTCGCTTACCACAGCCGTCCGTCGGTGCGACCCCGCCACCAGCGACGCATCGCGCTGGCCGTGCACGATCTCACCGTTGTCGACAGCGTGGGCCCAGCTCCGGTGCGTGCTCTCCATGCGTGCTTGTCTCGTTCCCCTGAATTGTGTGCGTGCGTGCGTGCGTGCGTGTGTGTGTGTGTGAGAGAGAGAGAGAGAGAGAGAGCTCACCTCGGTGACCCTGTGTTCGCGCACAGCGCAAGGTGGAGCTCTTTGCGCACAACAAGAAGAAGGACCGCCTGGCCGAAACAGCGATGCTCTATCTCACTCTCACGGTGAGCGTTTCCTCTCACCTTCGCTTTCCCCCCCCCCAAACCTCTTTCCAGCCACTGACTTCAGTCGACGACGCAGTGTCACAAGAAGGGCGACAAGGCGAGGCACGACAAGGAGGAGGGCCAGATCGGGGCACACGACGAGGACTTGGACGAAGACGAGGACATGGACGTGGACCCGGACGAGGAGTACTGGCAGGGCGCGCTGGAGATGCCGGCCCCGCTGCGCATCAAGGTGCACGAGAACGTGCTCAAGCTGCTGCTCTTCAGCCATCACCCGTTCTTCCCGCTCGCCACCACCGAGCTCCCCACCACCCCGCCCATGCTCATCCGTACATCGCCTTGGCCACACAACCCAGACACACACATTCCTGTCGTGCTTGTGCTGACGTCATCACCCTCATCCGACAGGCGGCTTCCGCGTGGGACCGCTGGTGGCCAAGATCGACTGGTCCGGCTGGAGCTACTCCGACGAGCTCCTCGCCGCGCTCACCCCCGAGAACATGGGAGGTTGGTGGACCAGAGTGCCACTCTGCACTTTCTTTCGCGTAGAACGCAACTGACCACACACACACAACACGGCAGGCATTATTGTCGACCGTAATACGCTGGTGGGCTATGGCGTGTTCCTGGGCGGCTACAAGGCCCTCACCGCCATCTCCCTTCGCTGGGGCGAGCGCCAGTTCCCCGGCCTCTACTACGGTATGGCGGGTGCTTCTTCGTGTCGACACTCTCTCGCTTCACGGTCTCGTGTGCTGATCGATGTGAACTCACTCTCGCTCTCGGGCACAGGCTGGGGCGAGCTGATGGGCAAGATCGCTGAGCTGTACGCGATCGACGTGGCCACCCGCAAGCCCCACAAGGTCATCGGCGCCGTCGGCGGTACGTTCAATCAGTTCTGCTCGATGATGAAGAATCGTGGGCTCATTGTTGTCGACATGCGCCACAGGCATCAGACACGTTAAGGAGGCGGTCCGGCTGGGCTCGGAGGCTATTGTGGCCAACCTGCCGGCTCTCCCCGTCTCGGTCCCCCTGCCCGACGTGTCCTCCATCGGCGAGTACATCAACACCGAAACGATTGGAGTATGCGCCTTCCCCCCTTCCGAACCGCAGCCACCCGCGCGCGTGCGTGGTCATGGCTAACCTGTTCTGCGTTGCTTTCAGCAGAACGCGCTGGGATACGCGTCGACCGTTACGTCTTATCTGTCGACATACGCGCAGTCGTCATCGTCGTCCTTTGTGTCGTCGGTCTATTCCCAGGCCCAGCTCGCTCTCACGGGTACCGAAGACGCGGCGCTCGCCGCCCCTATTACGCCGCTGCCAAAGCCGAACGCGAAAGCGAAGGGCGAAAGAACGAAGCGCGAGGAACCGAAGACGGGGGGCTCTCGCAGCGCAAAGGGGAAGGAGCAAGTCCAGTGGAGCAGAGGAAACGAAAGCGAGGACGACGACGAAGACGAGGAAGAGGAGGAGGAGGAGGAGGTCAAGATTCGCGTCTTTGAAGGGGACGACGATGACGACGGCAACCATGGCCGGCGATCGGCACACGCCCACGCATATGACGACGACGACGATGTGAGCGAAGACGATGACGACAGCTACGACGAAAGCGACCGTGCGACGGCGGTGGCGGCGGCAGCGGCGGCGGCAGCGCGAAGGGAGAGAGAACGCCGAGAAGAGGCGCAGGCCGAGGAGCGGAGGCGGAAGGAGAGGGCCAGGCGGGAGCGCGAGGCGGAGGAGGAGCGGAAGAGGAGGGAGGAGGCCGAACGGCAGCGAAGAAGGCAGGAGCGCGCCCAGTCGCGAGAGACCCCCTCCCCCGCCGCGACGACCAAGACCACGCGGACAAAGGCCAACGGCAAGGCGACCAAAACGACCAAGTCGGCGACGAAGAACCGCCAGACAGCCGCGAGCTACAGCGACAACGGCAGCGACGATGACTTTAGCATGGAGTGGAAGGACTAAAGCGCCATCATGGTATTTGTAGATGTTTTGTGTTTATTTTCGAAGCTACATGCAGCTTTGCTTTGGCGGCTCGTGCGGCTTCCAAGCATGGCTGGGAGCTCCAACATTCCTGTCCCAGCCGCGCTGAACAAGTGTGGTCCACCATGAGGCGCAGACGCCTAATCAGATGGAATGATCAACTCCTTTTGGTGTGTTCGATCCCACGCTGTACATCTCAATAAGGGAGTGCGCCAAGGAGGTGCTGGACTCTTGGAAGAGAAGTAAGAGGCCCCCAATGTTTGGAGTATAAGAATACAGCGTATTAATAAGGACCGACACCATAGGAAGGAGGCTGCAGGCCCGAATACTGCTGTGGCTGGCCGGGGAATCCACCGGACTGGTGAGGCAGAGGCGCTCCGTATCCTTGCTGTTGGTAGTATGCTGGCTGAGGCTGCCACATGGGTTGCTGGCCGGTCGGCGCGAAGCCGCCAGAGGTAGGAGGCTGGGCGAAGCCTCCGGATCCTGGCGGCTGCTGGTATTGGTGCTGAGGTTGCCACATGCCAGGCTGGCCTCCCGACATCGGCGGGAAGCCTCCCGACGTTGGGGCCTGGTGTTGGTACTGGCCGTAGTTTTGCTGCGGCCCACCAAAACTGCCCGGAGGAGAGGGGCCTGGGGCCGATGGCTGAGGCCAGGCGCCTCCCTGTTGGTTGAAGCCACCAGAAAGGGGAGGTTGAGAGAAGCCGGCCCCAGGGTGAGGGGCCTGTGGAGTGGCAGCTTGCGAGCCGCTGAGCGAATGGCCAGTCTGAGCAGGCGGGGCTGTGGTTTGAGGCTTGCCGTCACCATAAACCACCTAAACATGTTGTTGCATAGTTACAAACCAATCTGAACAAGGATAGCAGAGTAGGGTAGTACCTTGAGTTGAAGCGACCCCTTGCTGCCCCCCTTGGGAGCATTTAAGGCAATCCATTCATCAGTCGTTCCATTAGCCACAAACTTAGCGAGGGGCAACAGGTTTGTGGTGAGGAGATCGTTCTTGCTGAACCTGTCCCAGTCAAACACCTCGAGCTTGAGGGTGTCGAGGCTGGCGTTAAAGCTTGCCGGAATGAACGTGAAGGTCTCTCCTGCGCAGAGACAAATCAGCATTCCTCAACTTGAGCCAAAACCTCAACATTCAAACTTACCCCAGTATGGAGTTAGGGTGCTCTTGATGACTTTGGTCTTGTGTGTCACGCCATTGAGAGTCAACACAACAAAGGGGTCCGACTTCCCATTACGGTCCGCCGAAGGCAGGTCACGAGCCTGTATAACTGTAGTAAATGGTGTCAGGACAAGGTCAGAGCACTCGAGAAGGGCTGCTTGTACTGGTGACAGTGAGCATCTGGTGTTGTAGTTTGTGCTGTGCGAGTGGTGAAGAACGAATGCTCGGGTGAGCGGGCTTTTTGTGCACGACATTTGCGTGCAACCTCCGAGCTGAAAATTGGCGTGTTCAACTGTTGGTAAATGTTCCGCATCCATGGAGTCTATTTGCCATACCTTTTTTGAAGCGAACATGCAACTATTGCAACAAGTATAGTAGCTGCCGCAAGGTTGAACTGTCACCGTCACCATGTTCGGGATTCCAACCATCCTATCAACACTCAATGCAGCCGCAGTTGTAGTGAAGAAACAAACAGCCACGAGGGACATTCCGGAAAAGGTGGGAGAAAAGAAAGTCTACGTTACATGACAAAGGCCTCGAACAGTAGCCAAGGTTACTAGGAATGAAACTCTGAAAGCCCAAGGGCGGTGGGGTCTAACGCGCACAATTTAAAGTTTGCCTGGCTAAAGAGGCGCAGATGACGGTGTCGACCCGGTACCAGTGAAGTGTACACAGTGCACGCCAGAGCATGCATCTTGTTGTTTATTTTTGCTTGGAAGGCTGCTTCACATCAGGATGCACGGCTTCACATCCCTATGCTGCGTGTTCTCGGCCAGTGGCACCTGGCTCAAGCTGCTAGCTGGGATGGCCTTGCCCCTCAGATGGGCAAAGATCTCGTCCCGCTGGCGGAGGGCGGTAGCGAGAGCGGTCGGAGTCTGCTCGGGGAAGGGGTCGATCGGCACGACCGGACACTTGCGCCCCGCGCTGCTCAGGGACTCCAGGCTCTGCTCCCACTTGGTTATCGTCGCAGGCTGCCTCTTCTCCGGGCCATCGAGCAAAGCGACGACGATGGTGGGCCGCACAGCGTCTCCGAGCCCAGAAACCCACAGCTTTATCGTGCCCACAATGAACGAGGGGATGTCGGACCTGTTGGCGCAGTAGATGATGCCAGCCAGCTTCCCAGCCCGCGCAGTCTCGGCCATGATAGCCGCGTGTGTGTCCTCCATATCGGAGCTTCCAGAGGTGTCGAGGAGCGTGTAGGCTGGGAACTTCGTGTCCTTCACCACACCCAGCCTCGATCCCTGCTTAGCGACATTGCGGCGTTATCGGCTGGCCCTCCTCGGCGTTTGTTACGTCTACGGACCTCTGTCTTGCCTCCACGGACGAATGGGACCTGGCCGGGGTTGCGTATGTTCAGGGGGTCAATGAGGAGATTGCCCAGCGAGCTCTTGCCCACGCCCGAGAAGCCAAGCAGCACAACTAGTCCCTCGGTCATGCCTGGCGCGTTGTGGACTGTGACCTGCATGCTGTGGAGGTGCAGGTGGGTGAGTAGGTTCATGGATGACGTGCAAAAGCCAGGCACACGTCAAGCGGCTACCTTATCTCCCTGGCCCTGCCCAACGAGTCACAGGAGAGAGGTTTCATGTTTGAGGTGTGTTGAAAGATCAGCCTCCTGCGCCACTGAGCCATACGAAGGGCTTCATCGCGCTGTCGGCCCGGGAAGGAGTCGATGGGCACGATCGGACAAGCGCCGCCGCCAAACAAAGCGTCGAGCTTCTCCCGCAGAGCCGATACGATGGGAGACAGGGAGACGCCCATTCCAGCTCGCTCGCTGTCGGCCTGAGCGTCCTCGGTGTAGTGGGTTAGCACCACGATCAGGTTGGATCGCAGCGAGCCGCCAAACACCGTGGCGTAGTACTTGAGCAGGCTCACGGTGGGCTGGTCGAGCCTTTGGTTGGATTTGAAGCACAGGACCAGGCCCGCCACACCGTCACGCTCGGCCGCCTTGAACAGGGCTGCCATGTGTCGCTGATCGTCGTCGCGGTTGGGTTCCAGAAGACCAGGTGTGTCAATCACCTCCTGCCCACGGAACTCGCCTTCCTGCACCGCGGCGAGCAAACAGCTCTGCTCCGTCGGAGACGGGTACACTTCGTTGAGACCGTACAACACGTGCATGCAAGAGGACAAGGCAAGTACAAGCAAGCACCTGTGTCTGTGGCGCGTTGGTGTTGCCACGCACAAAGCTCGCCTGGGTGGACTCGCGAATGGTCATGGGATTGACCAGGAAATTTCCCAATGTGCTCTTTCCACTCCCAGTAGCCCCGATGAGCAGGACGGCGCCTCCCTTACGCTGGCGATGTGGCTGGAGCAAGTGAGAGAAGGGCACTCGGGGCATGGAGTCGATGAGATCGAGGATATCGGCCCGACGGCGCATCGACGACGCGATGGCCTCGGGGTGGCGGCGGCTCGGGAACGCATCGATCGTCACGGTGGGACCGCACTCGCCGCCCAGAAGACTTCTTAGCTGCTTGCGCATATTGGCCAGGGCATGCTCGAGCACGAAGCCTTCGGCCTCACGATACTGCTCGGCCTCGTCGTGTTCGGCGAAGTAGGTGAGCACGAACACCACGTTGGATAGCATCACGGCGCCAAACACCTCGGAGTAGTGCTCCAGCAGGATTGTAGCAAAACGGTCGAGCTTGCTGTTGTACTTGAGGCAGAAGACGATGCCCGCCAAGTGTCCAGCCTTTTTCACCTCATTGAGGGTGGCCTCCGTGAGCGCCCGCGGCTCAGGAGGGTCAGACAGGCTGGGAGTGTCAAGCACCCTCAGGTGAGGGCGGTCTTTAACAGAGCACGAAGAGCATTCCTGTCCAGTGGGGCCCACGTTTAGAGTTAATCTTACGTAGGGGGCACCACAGTCTGTCCAGTGGGCGTGCCTTGGTCTGGGGGTAATTGGCGTTGCCGCGAGCAAACGCAGCCTTGGCTGAATCACGGAAGGTGTCTGGGTCGGTGAGGAAGTTGCCCAGGGTGCTCTTGCCGTGACTCGAAGAGCCGAGCAGGAGGACGACACCTCCCCTACTCGCTCCGCTCGGTCCCCCGCTGGTGCTGTCCATGTGGTGTGCGTTGCCCGCTCTGCCCCGCGACAACGCTATCCCGGCGGTTACAACAATGCGCCAAACAAGCTCCAAATTGCTGCATGTTATGTTAACAGCTCGAAATAAGCCAATCAACGCTGGTTTATTTAAATAGTTGCCCTTTATTGATATCACCGGCGCCCCAACCAACGCACGCAACGGCGCAAGGTACCGAATCAATCATTACTCTGGGCCCAGCCCACACCAAGACAGCCTTACCCAGCCATGGAGAGCAAAGAGACAGTTAGCATCACCTTTGAAGTGACAAGGTCGAGTGCCTATGGTGCGCAGAATCAGGGCACGGCCGGCGTCATCCTCATGATCGGCGCAACCGGCAACGGCAAGAGCACCCTGGGGAACTTCCTCACCGACCCGAAACACTACCTAGACGCCTCCAAGTCGGCGTTTGCTCGCGGCAACGCCAACAACCCCCAGACCAAGGCACGCCCACTCTCGTGCTGTTGTTGGAAAAAAACAACTTTTCTCATATTTAATTACCACCACTCCAGACTTGCTCGACGCACAGGATCAAGGACAGCAAACACGGCCACTATTCGGTGCTGGACACGCCCGGCCTCCTGGAACCTAACCCCAAGGAAGACCTGGCCCATATGGTGTCCATCTTCGAGGCGGTGAAGGAGGCTGGTCACGTGGCAGGCATCGTCCTCTGCCTCAAGTACAACAGCAAGCTCGACAATTCGGTCGTGAGGCTGTTGGAGTACTACGCCAAGGTGTTTGGCGCCGTGATGCTGTCCAATATGGTGCTCGTGCTCACCCACTACACCGAGGACGAACAGGCCGAGGAGGAACGTGAGGACCAAGGCTTCGTGCTCGCGCCTATCCTCACCAACCTGCGCGACCAGCTAAGAAAGCTGCTGAAGGGCGAGTGCGGCCCCATCGTGACGATCGACGCATTCCCGAGCCGTCGCAGGCCCGAGGCCTTGATGTCGTCGCTGCGTCGTCGGGCCGAGATCCTGGAGCTCATCAGCACCATGCCCCAGGTGCCCTTCTCCAAGCTGCGCCTGGCTAAGCTACCGGCGTGGGTCGATGAAGACATGCAGACGATAGCCCGCATCAAGGGCCTGATCTCCGGCTACTCCAAGCGCCTCGGCGAGGGCGAGCCCAAGCTCGCCGCTGCCGCATTCGACCTGGTGGCAGCCCGGGACGAAATCAGGGATCTCAAGACGGAGGCCAAGCGGATCAACGATGAGCTGAGCCGGCTGGACACGTGCGACTACGTCACGGCCAAGTCGGAGTCCGTGAGCCGTTCGTGGGGTTTCTTCCGCAAGATTGAGTCCCAGCTCACGCTCGATTCGGACCACGAGATCATCGACTACGTGGTGGTGCGCCGGAAGGACGAACAGTGGACTTTGGACGCCAGGACCAAGTATCGCATCTCCGGCACGATCAAATCGCGCTGGATGAGCGGCACTTCGGTCCACGTGACGGCCCACACCTACAGCAAGATCGCCAACGCCTCCAGCATCACCGACCTGAAGCGTAGGGCCAGCGACACGGCCCAACGGCTGAGCGTTCTCGAGGCCAACGTTCAACTCGGTGCGGAGCTGCAACAGCTGAAAGACGAGATCGCGACCCACGAGGCCACCTTGGCTGTTCTCAGTCGTGAATACGTAACCGTTGAGGAGGCCAAGGCGCGCCTGGCAGCGTAAATGCCCCGCCACACCTGACACATCAGATCACCCCCACATCAATTGGCAAATTCAAGGTGTGTATTGGTCACCAGTAAAATCTGACTAAAGTGGCATGTAACCTTCCTAGTTCCAGTCGCGGTCCCACACGTTACCCTTCTTCTTGTCACACTTCTTCTCGTCCTTCTTCTCGTCCTTCTTGTGGCACACCTTGACGCACTTCCAGAAGCACTTCTCCTCGTCCTTATCTTCGTCGCACGGCTTGGGCTTGGGCGGGTGGCAAGTGGAGGTGCCAGGGCATTGCGGCTTGGTCGTGCACGGGCAGGGCTTCTTGGTGGTCGGAGAGCAAGGCTTCTTATCCTTGTTGTCACGCCAGTCGTCGTCCCAATGGTTGGACTCGTATTCCCCGTCATGGGCTAATGGCAGAACGCTCGCTTAGCATCAACAACGCGATCTTCAAGCATAAAAGGTGAGAGGGAAAGTGCCTTCAGCTGCCATCACAACGAAGGCGAGAGCTGCGCACACCAGAAGCAGAACGATAGGGAGCTTCATCTTCGAGTAAGTGAAAGGTTGCGGGCTGAGCTGTTTAGTTGTTTGGGCTTGTTCGGATGACCATCATCTGCCCTCTCGGGCGCATTTAAAGTGACCAGCCTGGCGTCCCATTCTCCAAACAAGAGCATAGGGCCACGCGTGACATCGCTCCCGCCCGCGGAGACAAAAAATACGAACTGGTTTATGTTCTTTTTATGAACACAGAAGCACATCTGTGGCCAAGAATCACACGTGGTGTAGCGTTATTCGTCGAGTAGCGTGCCGCTGGTGTACTTGTCGATGATCTCTCGCACAAACGCCTGTTTCAGCATTGGAAATCAGCAAATAAATAATGACCATAATGAAAAAAAGCCAAAGCGAAGGAAATGCGACAGTGATCGAAAGAACGAAGTGGAGGGGAAGGACGCACCTGGATGCCGAGCACCAACATGGCAACGCCAAAGAGGAACACCAGGCAGCAGAGGACGAGCTCGATCAGGAGGCCCCACGTCTTCTTCTTGAAGCGCATAAGCTTTCCCAGCTTGATCTTTCCCCAGTGTCCCTTGCTGTACCTGTAGCACCCCATCATAAATTGAGGCCCTCATCAAACCGCGCGCGTTGTGTGTGTGTGTGTGTGTGTGTGTGTGTGTGTGTTGTGTGTGTGTGTGTGTGTGTGTGTGTGTGTGTGTGTGTGTACTTGAGTTTGATGTAGATGGAGGGTGGCAGGAGGAATCCGAGGAGGTTGCTGCCGAACACGCCGGTGAGGCCGGTCATGACCGAGAAGAAGGGGATGGCGAGCGCCACGGCGGCCGTCACCATGACCATGATGAACCGGAGCAGGTTGCGCTGCATCTCAACGCTCCGCGTGCCGAAGAGCGAGCGGTCGAGGAGCGCGAACTCTAGGATCTCGGAGGTGGGGAAGAGGAACAGCGCGGCCGTGAACAGGAGATCGAGCGACAGGAAGATGCGCACCAGGATCTCCATCACTCCAGGATGCAGGTTATCGATCACCTGCAGCCAATTACGACAACGCATTTAATATTATTAATAATTTATCGTCTTTTATTATTGCGGATAAAAATTGAAAATGTAAAATAAATAAATAAATAATAAAAACGAATGAAGAACGAACGTTTTGTTTAGTGGCTTCGCCGTAGTAGAGGTAGGCAGTGACGGCAAAGGCGACGTTGAGCATGGTCACCAAGATGATGCTGGTGCCTACCACCACCGGGAACTGGGACTTGTGCTTCTACTCGATACACCACACACACACACACACACACACACACACACACACACACACACACACACACACACACACACACACACACACACACAACAGCAGAGAAGGCAGCAACGGTTGAGAAAATACAGATTGACTCCAGCGCAGCGAAGAGGAGTACTCCTCTCGAGAGAGAGAGAGAGAGAAAGAGAACGAACCATGGACTGCTCGGTGGGCAGCACGACCGAGTGGATGAGATACAGGAAGGCGGCGTTGCCCAAAAAGAGCGGATAGGACCTGTACGGGAAATGCATGCAACGCAATCAGCGCACGTCATGGCTGATAGTGGGTGAGGCCCGCGCCCGCGTCGCGTACGTGATCTGGACCGCAGGGTAGTCGTCGAATGACTTGGCCTCGTGGTACATGCCGATATCGATCCAAGTGGCCACCAGCGAAAACAAGAGCGCACAAATGCCTTTGGAGAATAAAACGCGCGTGTGAGCGAACGAAGTATTTTTTTTTTTTTGTTTATTGTTTAATTTAAAAAAAATTAATTTAATTTATCGATTTTAGGTTTTTGTTTTCTTAAAAGAAAAATATTACATGTGGTGCAAGAGAATCTCGTACCTAGGATCGATGTGGGTGCGAGGACCTTGTAGCTTCGCAGCCACGACAACATGATGACCGGCGGAATCACAAACAGCGTACACACGGCGCTGAAGAAAGAGGGGACAGTCAGCGCACGCGCACACACACGTGAGCCAAGACTAGGCTAAAGCACAGGGGGCGCACCTGTATTCGAACACGACCGTATAGCCACTGAGAAGCTTCTGGATGGATGAGCCGATGAAGATCAGATAGCTTCCGCAAGCTGCACGACACGTCAGACTCGTAAGCAACCAGCGGAGCCCACAGAGAGAGAGAGAGAGAGATATCTGTACCTCCGATCGTGGAGGCAATGATGCCCGTCCACGCCAAGATGACTCCCGTCTTGCCAAACGCCTCACGACCTGGCTCGCGGTTGGTGAGAGTTATCAGTTTAAAAATAGTATGATAAAAAAATAATAATAATAATAAACAAAATGAAATGAAATGAAATAACAAAACACGGGAGCATGGTGCGTGTCCTACCGATGTCGGGGTAGGTGGGATAAGACGTGGAGGCGAGGTGGCCGCACTTGGCCAGAACGACCAGCGTGAACTGAGAGATGAGGCCCAGGAACACCAGTCCCACCGAACCGCCAATCAGCCCTGTGCACGCGCGCGTGTGCGTGTGTTAGGACATGAGCGCGCAGAGGGACCCGGGGAAAAGATTCAGGACGCGTTTTACCTCCCTGCTTGACGGCCCAGGGGAGCTCAAAGGAGGCCGCTCCGATGAAGCACTTGGTGATGTTGAAGAACGTCCTCAGCGAGCTGCGCGCGTAGACCACGTGAAGATGAAGGTGGTAAGGGAAAAAATGAAGAAACGGGAGGTTGTATTTGGAGAGGGGACGAGTGGACGTGCCTGGCTTGCACGTGAGCCTTGGGGTCGATGGGTTCGAACGGCTCGAGGGAGGTCGCGGCGTCATCGCTCGCGCTGTAGTGCGAACTGAGGGTCCGGGCCTCGTGGTTTATCGACGCATAGTCGGACACTGCGGACGGCGCAAACAAAGAAAACAAGATAAAGAATTTTAAAAAAGAAAAGAATAATAAAAATCAAACAAATAAAACATCAAACAGCTTTAAAACATAAAAATATATCTTTTATAAATTAAAAAGGAGAAATAGAAAGAGAAGTTTCTGCGCGATGAAAAAGAATGCGCCAAAAACGAAAACGATGAAGAGTAAGTGGAGGGGGGGGTACCTTTGATGGTATGTCGTTGGTTGATGCCCACTACGTCTGTGCTCCCAAATCGGCTATCCATCTCTTACGGAAGTATTGCAAACGTTTCGTCCGTACTAACCAACTTTGCCAAAGAATGAAAATGCTCTATCGCTATGTATCTCCTTACGGCAGCTGCAGTTGGGGGCAGAGCAAGGGCACACGGTCAGACACCCTTACCGTGCGTGCGTTCGGTGTGCGCTGGTGTGTGCGTTGCGTCGCCTGCCCGGAGGGTCCCGGTAAGTGGGGCGGAGTAAAGTCCGGCGAAGAGGAGCCACCGTTATGACGAATCGCAACACGACAGGGCGCCGGCGTAGTTGGTCCCTCTGCACCGTGGCGTCGTGCATGATGGCATGAACACGTTGGTCGCCTCCCCGTGCTCCCCGACGTGACGTGGACAAGTTGCTGTGCCTTCTTTCTTTTTTCCTGAAGCACGCCCGAAGCACACCAAACGAATTCGAAGAAGATGAAGAGAAGACTTGGTTGAGTTGAAGTGAGTTCATCCACTGCACATGGCCTCTCGTCCGTTGGGGCTCCGTCTGGGCCCGTGTGCCCACTGCCGCGCGCTCAAGCACGTTACGGCCCAGGGCCTCTGTCACGAATGCGTCCTCCACTTCACCCACCTTCGACGCCGCCAGCGCGACCAAGAGAAGCTGCTCACCTTGGGCCTGGAAGATGGCCCAGCGCACTGGCCGGTCGGGCAAGATGCCGTGGCCACAACGACCTCCTCGACGGCTCCCCCGCTGTTTATCCTCTGCGTGGCCTACCTCAGCAACAACGCGGACCTGATCGAACCAGAGGCCATCTACTACTTGCCGAGCGAGGTTCGCTACTTTCTCTTCCTGCTCGAGCTCAGCAACAAGCATCAATTCTCGCATTCTGCGAAATTGGGTAGCGGTGGCGCATCATCTTCAACGGCTCCTCGCCTGCGCCTGGCCAAGCGATTCCTCTGCCCCAGCAACAACAACCCCCCTTGCTTTGCATCGTCTCCCTTTATGTCCTCGTTCCAAGCGTTTGACTTTTGCGCTCTCAAGAGCCTGACCTGTCTCAGCCCTCTCCAAATCGAGAACGTGTTCGACTACTTGACCTCGTTCGGGCGTCCCTCCGTCGAGGGCCTTCGCATCCTCTCGCTCAAGGGCCTCCCCTTCATCACCGACGCGGCCTTGAAGACCGTCGCCCGCTTGCGGCAGCTGCGCGTTCTCGACCTCTCCTTCTGCGACGCCATCACCGACGACGGCGTCGCGGCCCTCCTGCCTCGCCTCCAGCAGGCCGCCCAGACGCGCGACAGCTGGGAGGAGCTCGCCAGCGCCGACGGCTCCGGCTCCGGCTCCGGCGATGGCCACGACGGCGGCGGGCGAGACGAACACGAAGAGGACCACTCCGATGGGTCGACGTCTGCCCTGCTCAGCGGCCTCCTTCTCCTGCGACGTCTGGGCATCTACGGGTGCAGCCAGCTGACGCGCGCCAGCCTGAAGGCGCTGCGGCTGGCCTTTGCCGGCCGGGCCGCGCTGACGGTCTACACGTCGATGCTCCTCGTGCGCGGCCTCGACGACGACGACGACGCCCCGCTGTGGGACGGCGCTGGCCACGAATGGCAGGCCAGCGCCGCCGAAGCCACCGCGGCGGAGACGCCACGGCAAGCAGGCGGGAGGGAGGAGTGGGAGGAGGAGGAGGAGGGGGAGGCGTCGCGGGTGGTGACGTTCGTCAACGACACGCTCCAGTGGAACGTGTTCGAAGAGGACGCCGTCTACGCGCTCCACGGCTACCAGATCGAGGAGATCGCCGAGCTTCGGGGCCGCTACTACGCGCCCGGCCCTCGTCGCCCACAGCAGGAAGGCCACGCCACCATCGGCGGCGGCGGCGCGCGGAGGAGCGCCCGGCCGGCCCTGACCGTTCCCTACGAGGAGCGCTACCACGTCGCCCTCACCACCAAGGGGCGCCGGAAGGGCGCCACCCTGGCCAGCGACACACTCTGGTCTTGACCACACCACATCCAAGTGGTTTCCTGTACATACATACATATGTGAGCCTGGTGGTGGTTGTTGTCTTCGTATTCCCATCATGGCAGTCTTTAAAGAAGAGAGCCCGAGAAGTGGTTTTCCTGTACAAGCGCATGTCTTTTTATGTCGTCTTCAACATGTTGTTTTAAACAGAGAGGTCGATGTCGTCGTCGGCCATGCCAGCGATGATGCCCGCCAGGAAGGAGAACGAAGTCGACGTGGCCGGGGTGGCGGTGGCCACCACCACCGGCGGCTGCGGCTGACGCGCCTCCTCCAGAGCCGCTCCTCCCACTCCGTCGCCAGTGGGGATCGCGGCAGCGGGCACCGGCGGCGAAGGCACAGGAGAAGGGGAGCCTCGGGGCAGAGGCGACTTCAGCAAAGAGGGAACAGCTGATGGCGCAGGTGGCGCTGATGAGGTCTTTGTAGTAGCAGATGAGGAGGAGGTCGAGGGCTCGCGGTCCGCCTGCCTTGGCTTCTTCGAAGGCCGCGCGCGGAACTCGCTCTGCAGCTCCTCGTAGCGGTGCGTGAGCCGCTCCGCGTCGGCAGGCTTGGGGGCCTCCTGCTGCTCCTGTTCGCGCCGTTGCCAGTTGGCCAACGTCGTCTTCTTGCTGTCGACACAAAATCAACACGCGTGTTCGTGTGGGGGCAGGGGAAGAGAGGGGGGGGGGCGCGTGCCGCTTGAAGACGGCGTCGAGCACGTCGTCGCCGCTGGGGTCGACGGGCGGTGCGGGGCGGTTGATGGCCACGGGAAACTCGCGGAGGATGAGCCTCCCCTCCTCGCCCTCCCAATTGATGGCCCGCTCGTCCACGACTCGTCTACACACACACACACACACACACACACACACACACACACACACACACACACAATAGAAAGCCGCGCCCGTACAAAAGCCCAGTACTCCTGTAGATTGTTCTGCAGCGGAGTGCCGGTGAGAAGCACGCGCCTACACGTGTTCATGCGCTCCAGGCACTGCGCAGCCAACGTCTGCACGCACGCACGCACGCACACGGTCTGATGTTAAGCAACATGTCCGGTCTTTCATGATGAAATAAGTTTCAACAACGCGCATATTAAATGAACATTATCACGAATTCATGTGTTTACAGGGCAGAAATAAGATATTTCTGATATAAAAAGGTAATACAATAAAATAAAATCAGACGCACCTCGGTGTTCTTGATGCTGGTGCCTTCGTCGACGATTACAAGGTCGGGCTGTAGCAGTCCAAAGAAGAGCACGCCAGACGGGTCTGTGCGCGGGTGATTTTTAGTTAGGCGGGCGACCCACCGACGATGTCGTTGTCGATGTGAAGGTGGCGGGACCGGGGGAGCGTACCTGCTTCGGGCAGGGTGAGGCGCTGCAGGAGGTGGCCGCTGATCAGCAGCACCCCGCCCTCCTTCCTGTGCCACTTGCGGATGTCTCGTGCCCTGCTGTCGAAATCACTGTTTTCTGAAGACGAGGCACACGAACGCGAGTCGGCCATGGTGCGTCGATCGACGAACGTGTGTGTGCGTGTACGTGCGTGCATGCGTGTGTGGTGGTGTCGTATGGCGCACCTGCAGTGATGAAGCGGAGCGGGTAGGGCCGCTCAGGGACCCACTTGGCGAACTCGTCCTCCCAAGTGGTGGAGATCTGCCTGCTGACTACGATCAACACTCGACGCCACTTCCTGCCTTGCAGCTCCATCTCGTAGTTCATTTTGCTATTGTTCTGTACGCCATCACGCTTTGTTAAGGAGTTTTTCATTGATTTATTGATATTTTTTTTTAAAATATAATTATGTCTATTTATTTATTGTTGATTTGTTTATTTTGTTACTTGGTTGTGTGAAAGGAAAGAAGGAGAGACGTACGAGGTTGGCGCATAGGAAGGTGTGCACGACGACGATGACCTGAAATGTCTTGCCGAGGCCCTGCTCGTGCGCGAGGATGCACCCAAGACCGTTCGCGTTGTAGCAGATGTTGCTCCAAATGAAACGCACACCTTCGATCTGCCAAAAAATAAAATAAAATAAATAAAATAAAATAAAATAAAAATGAAGTAAATATTTTGTTAAATAAAAAGCAACAAAAACCAACGCACCTGATGAGGTTTCATGAGCTTGGCGAGCCTGTCTTCGATGAAGATTGGTTTATGCTTGGGATTGTTCGTGTTAATACGAATCTGCAGCGACATCAGCGTTAAGAGCATAGTTCATGAGCCATGCACGCACGCACGCAACACTTCGCTCAAGGTGTCAGCACCTCGCTGGGTGTCGCGGTCTCCTTCCGTTGCTTTCGTTCTTCCGTTCTGTCACAATCAAAAAGTGGACATGTCACGCAGCGCAGGTGAGCAAGAGAATCACACACAACGCGTCACGCAGCGCCCACTGGCCGCGCACCTGAACGTGCGGTTTGCTTCATGGGCCCTCCTGGCGCGTGCCATCTCAAAGCTGTGTTCATCGCGCGTTTCCTTGGAGAGGTCGGCTTCCACCAGCGCGAATCGCGAGTCGTCCTCGGCCTCGAGCAACGCGCCCAGCCTCGCGTCCTCCTCTTCAACTCGTCGCCATTCGTCCTCCTCATCTTCCCCTTGGCCCTCCTCCTCCTCCTGGTTCTCCTCCTTCTCCTTCATGATCTCGTCCAGGCCGCCTGCTTCGCGCTTGACAACCCTCACCTCTTCGACGAAGCAGTCCAGATCGAGGTCGAGGTCGAGGCCGAGGTTGGAGTCGCCGTTGGTCTTGTCGTCGCCCACGCTGGCGCCGTCATCGTCCGAGAGAACGATGACGATGTCGTCCTTGGGCCTCGGTTGGTCGCTGATCACCATCGTCACCTCGTCATCCTCGTCGTCAAAGAGCGGCGCGTCGTCGTCATCATCGTCAAAGAGAGGTGCGTCGTCGTCGTCGTCAGCTTTGCTGTTCTCTTTCGAGTCGCGCTCGTCATCGGAGAACAAAAACGCATTGTCGTCATCGTCATCTTTGGCGTCGCCCTCGTCTTCGTCCCCGATCAGAGAGAACACGACCACCTCCTCCTCCACCTTCTTCTCCGCGTCGGCATCGGCAAGTGTCCTCTCATCGCCGTTGACGATCGGGGCCTCCGCTTCCTCTTCTTTATCGACTTGGCTTTCGTCTTCGTTTTTTCGTTTTCTCTTTTTGTCCTTTTTCTTTTTCTTCGTTTTTTTCTCGTTGCGTGGCTTGTGCTGTGCCTTCATGGCGCGGCGCTCGGCCCGCAGCTCGTCGGCGATTTCGCTGTCGTCGATGAAGCTCCGGTCCCTCTGTTGCTCCTCCCTTTCCCTTTCCATCGCCGCGATTTGCTCCTGCGTCTGCACCGATCCATTCATTGGCTGCGTGCCATTCCAATGAAACACATGCATCGATCGAACGCGGGGCATACCATCAACTGTGGCACAATGCGTCGCGTTGGCTTCTTCTTCATCGGCGCAGGCGCCTGCGTGGATCATCGAGCAGGCTCAGCGCGAGCGACACCTACGCGGTGCGCGCACGTTGGAGGTGGTCATGGGGGCGTACCTCGGGCAGTTGGGCCAGCTCGAGGATGAACCTGGCCTCGCAGATGTTGTTGATGTGCGGTTCGAGCGCGCTGAGCAGGTGCTTGACGCTGCCGCTCGTCGTCCCACACTCGGCAATCAAGCGATCCTTTCTCTGTGGCGCGGTGGGCACAGCACTCCAAGCGTCAGCCACTTCGTGCGTGCAGCGCGATGATAGAGCGCGTGCGCTCGGTCTACCTGCTGATACTCGTGCAGCTCGGCTCGTTTGCGCTGCAGGTAGAGCGCTCCCTCGGGGCCATTCGCGCGCTTCCACAGCTTCCGCTGATTCAACTTGGGCAGTCTGTATGGCCGTGCGTTGGTGCGCTCAGCGAGACCGCCGCGTGCCCCCCACAACCAAACAACGGGGGGGGGTAGTACTGCGTGTCTCTCCATCGCTGCTCGGCCTTCTTGGTGTGCTCCTCGATGTCGCTCTGGTGTCTCTGTTCGGCGTTGCTTAGTCCCTCCTCCATCTTGTCTTCGCCACCTGCATCTTCGTGATCATCATCTTCTTCCGAGGTGTAGTCGTCCACTTGGTGGCCGTACGCCTGGACAGCGCCGGGATGAGATGCAATTGGCGGCCACCATCAACGCCCACTTCAGGACCTCGCGCGGAGGTACCGGATAGAAGTCCACGACGCCTTCCTCATACAACTCTGCTCCCTCGGCCTCTGCGTCTTGATTGACGCTGCTGTCCTGCTCTTCATGTCTGATCACTCGCCATTGCTGCGTGTGGTGTATGTTTTGTGTATGTTGTGTATGTTGTGTATGTGTATGGTGTTGTGAGGCATGAGTAAGAGGAAAAGAGTGAAGAAATGGAAGCGAGGTGCCTCGTTGTCATCGGCCTCGTCGGGCTGCTCTGCCATCTGGTGCTGACGTTGGAGTTGCAGAATGTAGGCGGTGCGTCGAGGGACGTTGAGCATTCGCCTCCTCATTTCTTTCTGCGCTTATCGAGGCCAACGGGATTGGGGTGAGCAGCCACCTCTGCATGCACAAGCCATGCGTGACTTGATAGGAGAGCACCTGCAAGAGGTGAACGACACGAGGGTCGTAGCTGACCCGGACCTCCTTCAGCTGCGGCCCTGCGCTCAAAAGAAAGCAAATGTGATCAAAGAAGTTTGCAGAAGATGAGGAAGAAGACGACGTACGCCAGAAGTAGAACGGCTCATGGTCACTTTCGCTATTGTCGTCTTCTGCAAACAAGTCGTCCTCCTCGCCGAGCTCATCTTCATCTTCGGGCGTTGCGTGATTTTCTGGTGTTCGAGATCGCTCGATTTGTGCTGCACCAGCCGTTGGCACGAGGCACTCTTGTTCTACACTCTCACTAACATCCTCCTCACCGTCAGAGAGTACAAGCCAGTCGTCCTCCCCACCCTCTTGCATCGACCAGCGATTTCGTAATAAAAGAAAATCAGCAAATGAATTATTTATTAATTTTTTAGACCAGCACACAGCAAACGCGACGAGTTGAGGTTCTTGTGGTTCAGGCCTGGGCACTACCAACACAGGGCCAGATATACTTTCGGGCTCGCAATGAGATCCAGTCGCGTAATGCGTGTTGTGCGAGGAGGGTACGGAGTGGTACGCGTGGCCTTGCCCAGAAGCGCAGCTTTCTCGTGCCCCCCCCCCTCTGGTTGGCAAAAAGCTAAAACACGAGAACACCAGAGTGATGTAACGTGATCGCCACAGTCAAAGTGTTGGAGCAGCTTAATGAATTGTAACTGCTTTGCCCTATCCCTTGTTTTGCAACGTACGCCTCCCCTTTCCCTTGAGTGCATGCCCGCAAGTTGTGGACTCGCGGCGTGGATGGTTTGGCCGACTAACTCCCAAGTTGGCCTTGGCCCCGCCCGCAAGACTGCTGCTTGTGACGGTGCGTACCAAGACCGGGCGAACCGAGTATTCTGATTTGCTGTGGCAACTGCGCTACTACCTCTCCTCAAGATACCTATCAGGCGGGCCGTTTGGATCCACTCGAAATAGATCTACCAACAAACCACGGTTGAGCCTACCACGTTGCATGCCACACATCACCATCACCAAATACGCCCTTGACACCGAACGTACATCACCGGGCCTGAGGGAGCGCCCGTTCCTTTGTGCGCTCCTTGCCTCGTGTCGGTCACTTAGGGCCCGGCACGATCCTTATACGCCATAAGTGGTGCAGCCGTGGAGGAGATCACGGCCCTGTCACCCCGCTACTGGCCCAATCAGGTATTTCCGGCCACCAGTTAAGTATTTTGGAGGAATTTTCCTAAAATAGCGCTGTAGTGGAGCCACTCAGCTGCACAGTGAGCTTGATGAGGCTCTACTCCCGACCAATGGACATGCTCCTCTTGTGTTGGTTTCACCCAACACGGTTCACCGATGCCTCTTTTACCCTTATCAATTTTTGGATTTTTTCTGCCAATTCCCTAACGGCTCCACATCAGCATCTACTACTTATTCTACGCGTGGAACCTAGCCATTCCACCCAACAAGCTTGCTACACTACATACGTCACACGCCTAACCTTGGCCCTAGGTTCTCCCCTTGCTGCTCGCGCCGTTACACGTACATTCATTCGCTCTCTTCGCTGTTCGACGAACACCACTTCCACCCAACGTCTTCGATAGAAACAAGGAACTGCAACTTGCCATCGTCATCTATCTCCTTGCCCAGTAAGCTAGTTCGGTCGAACGACCATCAACCTACATAAGAGCCAAAGCAGCCCGCAGACCAGTTCATACACTCCACAAGCAACCGAGAAGAGTACACCCAAAACAAACAGTCTCTACCCGATCGGGTCTCTGCGGGAGAACCCTTATATCCAGCCCGCAAACTCGACCTGTACCAGTATCTGTCCTCCATCATGTACGCGTCCTTCTTCGTTCTTTGCTTTCGTTCGTGTCTTGGCAAAGAGAGGAGGTCTCACCGCGAAACCGTATAGGGGCGGGACCAACAACGAAAACGTCAATACAAAAAACGAGAACAAAAACGACAAGACCACGGTCATGTACAAGGAGTGGGACGTCATCATCGTGGGCTCCGGCCTGTCCGGCCTTACCACCGCTTTCCGTCTCCTTCAGGTACTCCCCCCCCCTAAAGAACACAGATCACCATCAGATTGTCCACACATATTATTTTCCTTTTATAAGCTTTGTTGCAAGTCAGGAGCCTACATTCAAGGCGACCGTCGCCCCAAGCTTAATTAACCAAGCACAAATTTAACCATCCAATCATTTCGCTCATGTTCACGAAATTTCTTATGTTTGTTGACTAACTTTTTGTCGACACTTGCACGCACAGGCCAATCCCAAGCTGCGTGTGCTGGTTGTAGACAGCCTTGACGGGTTCGGTGGCCGCACCAAGTCCATCGACTTGCCCCAGTACAACGCCAAGGTGTCCGTTGGTACGCTCACCCAGGTCACCACGTCCCAACCAACCAATGCAAAGCTGACCTTTTATATCTTCATCTCTATTCCTGGCACATACAAAAGGTGGCACCTTCTCCCTCTTCGAGCACAACGACACCCTGCAACTGGCGGCGGAGGTGGGCTGCTCTCCGGATGTCCCGCTGCCGCTCTCCCAGGCCAACCTGGCCCTCTTCAGCAAGGACCTGGTCGGGTTCGTGAGCACGCCGCTCGGCCTGCCCCTCTTCCTCGAGCTCATGTGGAAGGGCTCCAAGGTGGTCAACGGCGGCCGCATCCTGTGGGACTGCCCCACGGCCCGCAAGCTCGACTCCATGTCCCTCGAGACGTGGATCAACAACCAGTCCCTCCTCAAGTGCCTCAACCCCAACTTCACCCGCGAGTTCTTCTACCTCCTCGAGACATGTACGCCTCTTTTTTTTAATTTTTCCTTTTTTGGTAAAATTCTTTATTTAACCATTTTCTCTCTCCACAATTAAATGCAGTCCCCGACTTGGCGACGGTGTCAGCGCTGCAGTGCGCGATCGCGCTCTACGTGCGCTTCAGGGGCATCCCGCGCAACGGCTTCGAGATCCCCCCGCAGACGCTGCGGTGGGAGGGCGGCACGGGCGTGTTCACCGAGGCCCTCGTCGAGCTCCTCCGCACGTTCGACCACTTTGGGCTCATGCTCAGCTCGCCCGTCGTCCGGATCGCCCAGCCCTCCCCCTCTGACGACGCCGCCTCCGCCTACCCGGTCGAGGTCACGGTCAACGAGAACTGGACCACGCCCGTCGTCATGCGCGCCAAGCGCGTCATCGTGGCGGCCTCTCCGCTCGCCTCGGCCCCGCGGAGCCGCGGCGGCGGCATCGACTACGCGCCCCCGCTGCCCGCCGACGCGTCGACCCTGTTCAGCGCGGCCAACGCCACGCCCACCGTGGCCCTCAACATCCTGGTCGTCTACCGGCGGCCCTGGTGGCGCCAGTACGGCGGCGTCATGATCCTGCCCGAGTACTCGCGCCACGTGCACGAGCGGGGCGTGTACGGCAACGTGGTCGACGGGTCCATGTCGGGCGACGACGCGGCGGGCATCGTGCGCATCTTCTGCGACTCGCGGCGCGTGGAGAACTGGCCCGAGGCCGAGATCAAGGCCGGCGCGCTGGCCTTCCTCAAGCGGCTGTTCCCGAGCGACGAGCAGGCGCGCCTCATCGACGACCACCTCGAGGTCCTGGTGTGGGACTGGAACCGCGCCAAGCCGAGCCTGCCGGGCGTGACCTTCACCTTCCCGCCCTCGGGCGTGCTGTCGGCCAACGGCCACGCCATGACCGCGCCCCACGGCCGCGTCCACTGGGGCGGCTCCGAGCGGTCGGTCTGGGGCAGCGGCTGGATGGAGGGCGCCATCGAGCGCGGCAACGACGTCGCGCAGGAGGTCCTCCTCGCCGGCGGATGGGCGCCGTCCGGCTACGACGTGCGCAACTCGCCGAATCGCGTGGGCTCGGCCAAGCCCAAGCCCAGCGCGCCTTTGCTCCGCGACTTTGACCCGCCCAGCGACGACGACGCCTTCAGCGAAGACGACGGCGACAGTGACGATGGCTTCAGCTCGGACGAGCTCGACCCGGTGAGCGGCGAGTGGACGATGATCGATGACGAGAAGGAGCCGCTGACCAAGCCCGCCGGGGTGAAGCTGCTGGCCCAGGTGGCGGCGGCGGCGGCGGCGTCGGGCGCGCACAAGTCGTTCGTGCCACGGAGCAGGCTCGACCTGGCCGCGCACCTGTTCACCGACGAGCAGCGACGGACGATGAGCCACAGGCAGCAGCTGGCGCATCTCGGGCGCGTCGAGCCGCCTAAGCACGCGTCGGCGCGTCACTGGATCTCGCCGCAGCACTGCCTGGCCGCCCTCAAGGAGATCCACGACATCAAGGTCAACCGAAGCGGGGCCTCGGCGTGCTCGTCGGTGGGCGGCCTCCTCTGCCCGACGCCCTCCGCCTCGACCGAGAACGCCGGCGCCTGCGTCCTCTGCTGATGATCCACTGGGCGTCGTCAGCTTTCATTTTTGACTTGATTACATTATATTATAATTACAATTTACAATGTGATTACCCTGTACAAAACAAAAAAAAACATAAACTTAGAGATTTAACAATTAATTTGTTTCTGTAATTTTATTATTATTGATTTATTTTTGCTATCTGGGTTATGGCTGGTCGTCGTCTTCATAGTCGTCTTCTTCTGAGTGTGGCAAGTCGCCCATGTCGTCCAGGCTCGTGTTGATGAGGCTCGTCTCGGGTCCGTGGTTCTGCGTGCTGTAGATCTCGCGCAGCAGGGCCTTGGCCTCCTCCTTCTCCTTGCCCGCAAAGTCCAGCAGGCGAAGGCAGTACTCCTCGGCCTCGGCCATCCGCCCCAGCTCCTTCCAATAGTGCGCCAGGAAGAGCAGCGCCTCGATCGTGTCCTGTCCCTCACGCTGCTCGCACGCACACACACGTGTGTCAGCCATTCGAAATGATGTCAACAAATGGTGGCGTCTTTGGGGGGAGGGTCACCTGCTCGCTGTCTTGTCGCTGGAGGTTCTTGGCGTAGTAGTGCGCCGCCTGGTCGTGGTGGCCCAGCGACCTGTAGAGGTTGGCCAACGCGTGCAACGCAATTGGCTGCCCGCCGATCCAGAGACCCGTGAGTTCAAACAACAACGGCTGTTGTCCGCCGAGAGGGGGGGCAGCGCGCGTGTCAGGTGCAGGTCAAGTGTTACCTCGCCTTCGGCGTAGGACTCGGCCCGTTCGTAGCACTTGATGGCGTCGTTGGTCCTGCCCACCTCCTCATAGCACGCCGCCATGGCACACCATATCCGCGCGTCGTATGGCCTAGCAACGCCGACGCGCACGTGTCAGCTCGCGCTGCGTGGCAGAGGAGAGGGAGAGGGAGAGGGAGAGGAGAAAGAGGGAGGGGGGGCGACGGACCGGAGGGTGATGCCCTTCTGGTAGTAGTAGGTGGCGTAGTGCGGCATCTTGAGCAACTCGTAGGTCTGGCCCAACCCATACCACGCACGGTAGTCGCGGCTGTTGATCTCTGCACAGTCCCGCCACCACAAAACCAAGACCACGACCACAAAAACCACCACCCCAAAAAGCCACGACCACGACCAATAAAATACAAGTTTGATAAAAATATCAATATATAAATTTAAATTAGAGAAAAAAAATGTGAGTGGGAGCACGTACCGGCAGCCTTGCGATAGGCGCGGACGGCAGCGGGGATGTTCTTCATCTCCATGTACTCGTGGCCCATGAGGATGTAGGCCGACAGGAACTTGGGGTTGAGCCGGATCGCCCGCGAAAAATACTGTACAGCCTTCTCGTGCTCCTCCTTTAGCCCGTAGTAGTTGCCTGTGGCGACACACCACGACCCGAGCCAGTGAGCACTCTCGCGCAAGCACACACACACACACACACACACACACACACACACACACACACACACACACACACACACACACACAACACACCGATGATGCAGCAGGTCTCCTCTCGGTACTTGTCGGTGGTGTGGGCCTTGTGGGCGAGAAGGGAGAGCTTGGCGTGGTTCTCCTTGACGTAGAGGATGTTGCTGTAGTACTCCATGTTCTCCACGCTGAACTCGTCCATCCTCTCGAGCTGCTCAAACAACTGCTCCGCCTCCTCAAACTCTGCACATTTCAAACCAAAAAATAATTATTAAATATTAAATTATAAATTATTATTATTATTATAATTAATTTAATCACAGAATGGGGAGATAGGGACCTCGCATGTGATAGTTGGCGATGGCCCGCTGTGCGAGCAGGAAGTTGGAGTGAGGAAAGACCGAGGTCAGCACGTCGTAGATGCGCAGACACACGCCCACCTGCTGGAATTCGAGACACGCCTGCGCGTAGAAGAAGTCCCTGTTGGCCCAAGCGCCCACACCCCTTCGTCAAGCAACAACTTTTTTATCTTTTAATTTAAAATATATAATTGATCCCCGCTCCAAAAAACATGCTTAACTAAAATAAAATATTGATATTTCTTTTTTAAAAAATAATCAAAAAAAGAGAGAAAGGGAACCTCATGATGTGGTTGGGGAGGTTAAGGCTGGCGATGTGCTCCCAGGAGAGGGCCGGCAGAGCGGCGAGGTCGAGCCACGCGCTCCAGTTCCACGGGTAGGCCCGCACCGACTCGGCGAGCATGTCCCGCGCCTTGTCCAGCTGACCCTCCTCCCGCAGCACGATCGCGTATCTGCGGCCAAACAAAGCACGCGCGCGCGCGCGCGCGCACACACACACACACACACACACACACACAGAGAGAGTAAGAGGGCAGCTTGCAGCACGGTGAACGCAGGCGAGGAGGGCAACATACATGTAGGAGCAGAAGCCGTCCAGAGGTTCCATGGCGGAGCGTGAGGCCAGCCGCCGTCGCAAGAGGCCGAGCTGAGCGTTGCGCACAGTCGCGCCCTCAGTTCCTTTAATCGATCGGAGTGAGCAGTTGAGAACACAATCAAACTTACACACACACACGCAGCACGCAGCACGCAGCACGCAGGCACGCAGGCACGCACGACAAGTGTGGGCAGGTGTACCAGCGAGCTCCACGGTTTCCTCCTCTTTGCGCTTCTCGCCGGCCAAGTAGAGCGAGTAGCACGAGAAGAAGAGCGCCCTGCGCACGGGCACCGACACAAAACGCGATGCGACACGACACGACGCACGCGCCACTCGTACACGTCAGCTGACGACGGGAGCCGATGATGATGATGATGAAGATGATGGGAAGCGAAACATAGAGAGAAAGAGGGAGAGGGAAAGAGAGTGGGCACCGAAGGGAGAGCTCGGAGACGTCGGTGTCGTCGATGAGGGACCGTGGCTCGAGCGCGCGGGCGGCCTTGCCGTAATCCTTGAGGTCAAAGTGGTTCTTGGCCAGCAACAGCCTGGCCTCCTCCCTCTTCTCCTTGGCAGCTTCCTCTGCAGCTGCCTCCCCACAGCCGAGGAGCTCCTCCTGCTCGTCTCCAGCAGTAGCTTCATCTCCAATTTCATCGACGGCGTCGTCTACATCCTCAGGCATACCCATGACCTGCTCCACAGCCCATTTCGAGGCCGCGTAGAGGCCGCGCGAGGAGAGCTCGCGCGAGGCGCGGAGGAGCGCGGCACGGAGACGCCTGGGGCCGGCGTGAGGATCGAAATCAGGCGATTCTATGAAGAGGGTGAGATCGGAGGCTGCTGGTGCCGAGGGCTGGGAGATGGAAGAGGAGGGCGAGCCCAGCAGCAGCAGATTGTCAGAATCTAGGCCACCCAAGGACATCGCCTTGCGGGCGGGTGATCGAGTAGGCGTCTCCATCTCTCACGAAATCAGAGAAAAAGAAGGTATGAAAGCTGGAGCTGACGTCCCTCGCCTTAATCAGTCCCTAATCGCTCGTGTGTGCCGCGCGCTTTCCCGCCAGAAGATGTAGTAAAAGTAAATAAATAAAATGTTTTCCCTTGTATTTTGGTGATTTGTTATTTGTATGGACAGCAATCTGGTGGGCTGGTCACGTCGATGGAGGTGGGTTGTAGAGGCCCTCGCCCAGCAGCATGCTCACTGCGCCCTGGCCAAGCGTGGCGTAAAAGGCCAGGCTCCCCTGCCGGTCCCGCGTGGCCACCGCTGGCCGATTGACCACCGGCGGGGGAGTGGCGGTTGTCGGTGTTGTCCTCACCACTGCCGCGGGGTGGCCGTTGTTGCTGTTGGTGTCGCCCTCCCCCGGGGCAGCGCTGTCCTCCAGCGCCGCCGCCTTGTTGGCCTGCTTCTTTTTCTTCTTCCTCTTCTTCTTGACCTTCTTCGATGTAGAGGTGCCACTTTGGCTTTGGCTCTTGCTGTTGTTGTTCTTGCTATTGCCGTTGTTGTTGTTGTTGTGCTGCTTCTCGTGTGAATCACCTTCTCGGTGGGAGGTGCTGACCTCGCCGCTCAACGACATGCCGCTCGACGAGGGCAGCATGCCGGTCGAGCTCGACCGGTGCTGGGGCGCGGGCTGGAGGCCCGGCGACGAGAGCGAGGTCGACGACGTCGTGGGCGACGTGCCGGTCGAGCTGGCGCGCGGGGGCTGGCGCGCGGGGACGTCCTCGCCGCTGCTGCCCAGGTCCACCTTCCCGCGGAACGAGAGGATGCGCTCCTTGAGCTGCTTCAGCGACTTGAGCGACTTGCCGCTGGTGCTGCTCCTCTGCAGCGAGGTCAGCGAGCCCCGGTGGTGGGCGCCGCCCTCGTCGTCGCTGCCGACGTCGGCGGACGCGGCCGGCCGCTCCCGAATCACGTCGATGTCGTCATCGTCGTCTTCGTAGTCACCGCCACCGCCGCCGCCAATCAAGTAGGTGGTGTCGTCGAAGCTGGCGGTCCGGTCGCTCGTGAGGCGCTGGTTCCCCTTGGCCCCGGCCTCGCTCTTCTTGCGCTTCTGCATCCGCCGGCGATTCTGCTCGTCGGTCGTCGCGCTGTTGCTGCGGTCGCGCAGGGCGGCGCTCAGGTCGTGGTCGCTCGTGCCCCACGGCTGGAGGCTCTTGGGGCGGCTCCTCCCCGGACTCGCTGCTCGGCCGGCGCCCAGCAGGGCCGACGACAGCGACTCGTGCACGGCGCCGCCGCCGCCAATCGAGTCGTCTCGCTCGTCGCGGTCGCTCGTGTCGAGCTGCTCGAACGGCTGGCTGTCCGACTCGCTCGCGCTCGATCGGGCGACCTCGGCGTTGCCGCCCCACGACTCGCGCTCCCTGATGACGATGCAGCTGCCGCCGCCCGAAGACATCTTGCGGACGGGCGACGCGGCCGCCTCGTGTCGCTTGAGGTGGGCCATCTCCCGCTCCAGCATGTCGGCCGTGCCCTGGCTCAGCATCGAATAGAAGGCGACGCTGGCGTTCCGCTCGCGCACGGGGCCGCTCACCTTCTTCAGGACCTCGGTCACCGTGTCGTTGTTCATGGCCGCGTCAAAGTAAGCCTGCGCCTTGTCTACGTTCAGCTGCGACTCCCCTGTATCTGCATCGCATTTGTCAGCCGCGATGGCCTCCAGAAGCTACCCATGACAACACACACACACACACACACACACACACACACACACACACACACACACACACACACACACACACACACAAGATGGCAGTACCGGAGGACATGGCCTCTATCTCGGCGGCGAGCGGCTGTGCGATGGGACAGCTCTTGAGCGACATGGCGTACAGGACGTCGTCGTCGTCCTCGTACTGGAGCGACTCCAGGTACCGACGCACGGCCTCCTTTCTGGGCAGCGAGTAGGGGTTGGCCTGGAAGCTCTTGAGATCGCCCACGATCTGGTACTGGAGATCGATCAGGTGGGAGTTGACCCAGCCATCCGTCGTGTACGCTGCGTTGCCCTCGCTCACCGCTATGAAATCTGTGTGTGTGTGTGTGTGTGTGTGTGTGTGTGTGTGTGTGTGTGTGTGTGTGTGTGTGTGTGTGTGTGTGTGTGTGTGTGTTCGTGCGCGCGCGTGCGCGAGTGAGTGTGCTGAGATGACAGGGACAGAGGGCAGTGTGTGGATGCGAACCTCTGAGGATGATGGCCAGGTAGGGCAGGATTGGCGGGACGCCGCGCGAGACGAACATGGAGGCCCCGCTTGCACCCAGCGACGCCGATGAAGCAAAGGGCGATGAAGAGGAGGAGGCTAGGAAGGAATGGGACGAGGAGAGCGAGACAGAAGACGACAGGGCCAAGGGCGACGACGAGGACAGTGATGTCGACGTGTGGCCGATGTTGACAAGGCTAGAGCTGAGAGGCGACGATGACGTGGACGGCGGCATTCGGTCGACCAGCAGGCGAGTCGACGCGCCCACCTCGGCCAGGAAATACTTGTCCTTGCCCTCCTGCGTGGCCTTCTCGTCCAGCAGCGTCGCCCTGTCGGTGTTGATGAGGTGCAGATGCTCCTGCCGAGGCATCGCATAGCCCATCTGCTCGCTCTCCTTCGCCTTGGACGTGGTCCTGGGCTTGGCTTTCCCTTCGTCGCCGGCGGCGGCCACAGTGCTGTTCGAGCCCGTGGCCGTGCCGTCGTCTCGGTCGGCGGCAGCCTCGCGGTGTTGGTCGCGGTTGGTCCCGATCTCCACGGTCCACTGGGAGCGCGGAGACCGAGGGGAGAGCGGCGCCCGCGGCAAGAATGACACCCGGTCCTGCGCCCCGCCCGCCTTGCCCTTTGTGCCATCGTCCTTGCTGCCACCGCCATCGTCACGGAGGTCGACCACACGTTTGACCTGTGGCGAGGTCGGAGGGCT
Organism: Acanthamoeba sp. SK_2022b; assembly: GCA_027943245.1. NCBI lineage: Eukaryota > Discosea > Longamoebia > Acanthamoebidae > Acanthamoeba > Acanthamoeba sp. SK_2022b. The sequence continues at coordinate 62,045 of JANDJZ010000196.1, forward strand.
GGTAATCGGCGGCGCCGGGGCAGTCGCGGCTTCGTCGACGATCGTCGCATGTTCGGGCGGCGACCGCGAGCCGACGTTGCTGTGGTCGATGGCAAAGTCCTTCAGCCGACTGCGGCTGCTGGGCGACAGCGGCGACGGGATTGCCGTGGCCGGCGGCGGCAGGGACAGCTGCTTGACCGCGGCCGCGGAGGACGGAAGGGAGGGCGACGAGGTGGAGGTGGGCAGCGACGACGATGAGGTGGAGGTTGGGAGGGACGAGGAGGAAGTGGAGGTGGGCAGAGACGAGGACGAGCTCGAAGATTGGAGCGACTGCTCGCCGTGGGCGCCTCGCGCCGACGGGATCAGCTCGTCGAGCGAGAGTGACGTTTGGAGAGAGGAGTCGGACGAGACCGTGGCCAGACCTGAGGTTGGCGCGCTGCTGGCGATCCCGGGCCGCCGCTCTCGCTTGGTGAACGTCAGGCGTCGTATCTCTGTTCACCCGACCGGTTAGATGGGACAACGAGACGAGAGGCTACGGCGAGCACAGTACCGTGCCGGTAGTGCAGGTAGTTGGCTTGCGGCTGCATCAGTTGATCGAGCTGCTGGAATTGCTTCATACTCCGATCCGGCACACACAACCAGGCAACTGATTCGAGTTCATGAAGTGCGTATGAGTGTGACTCATGAGCGCGCGCATGTGGGCGTGGGATTACCTTTGAGCCGGATGACAGCGCTGTTGTTGAGCCCCGTGAGGATCTCGGAGAGCGAGTTGAAATTGTACAGTTGGTAGCATATGCGCGCGATCTTGATGAATTTACTAATCGCGCGGCCCTGCTCCCTCGGGTCTGAACGCCGAAGGATCTCCGTAGCAACCCAGTAGCTCACCTTTGTAAAGGGAAGAGGGCACAACAATGGGATCAAATCATGCATCAGCTGAAATAGCACGCTTGCCCCAGGTTGGAGGCCTCTTACCTCATTGAACTTGGCGATGAGCTTGGTAATGCTGGGTGCAGTTACGTTCTTGTTTTCCTTCTGCCAGCACTGATTCAAGAGTTCGCGCGAACCGATGTTCTGGAGAAGGTCGACCGCCAAGATCAGCACACAATGGCAGACGAGGTAAATCAGGCGGCTGCCTCCAAACCACGTGGACACAAAATGGAAGAGGAGGGCACCTTAAAGATTTCAAACTCTATCATAGTCAGCTCTCGAGCGATGTCAATTGAACCCATTGCTAAAAAATCAACCTCGTCGCGCGTGCTGACAGACAATGGCACGTGAGCAAACACACACCACATCACATATCGCCTCTCACGCAGAGAGAGAGAGAGAGAGAGAGAGAAGAGAGCGGACTGACATACTTGGCAACCGCGTCTGCTGGCGGCGTAGTGCTTGCGGTGCGTGCCTCGATGATCGGGCTCGAAGGCGCCGAGGTCGTCTCCCTGGCCGGTTCGCCGGTGTGTCTGCGGGTGCGATGGAGCCAATTGCGCACCGAGGAACCGCGCGGGCGTCCGGACTTGGGGTTGGGCGACTGCGGTGGCGAACTCGCAGCAGCCTGAAGAGAGGCGAATGGGCTCGCCACTCCGATCTGGAATCCTGGTGGGGAGCCGCTGCTCGACTTGATATCCTCGCAAGAGTTGGAGGGTGAAATTGAAGGGGAGGTTGCTGCTTGTCGCGAGATGAGGCGTTTGAGCTTGGTGGTGTTCTCGATTGAGATCAGGCGCTTGAACTCGGAGATAACCGCCTGTCAATTGAGGCGCTCTCGTTCGTCATTGCATTCGCGCAGCTTTCAAGCGCAAACGGCGCAGGGGAGAGGCCAGCGCACCTCATCCTGGTTCTCGAGCGTAGTGAGCAGGGTGATGATGCGCTTGTGCTCGCGGGATGCGAGGTCAGTGGGGTAGGTCGACATCCAGCAATGAAGGAATTCAAGAAGCCGAGTCTGCACGTGCGAGGCGGTGTCAACACTCTCCCTACACACGCACACACAGTTCACGGCAGCGTCGCGGCAACGTGTGGAGAGGGAACGAACCTGTTGAACCGAGTCGAACTCTTGGACCCATAAATTGAAGAGGTTGACCCCGGCGGCAAAGTTCTTGTATGACAGCAGGAATGGTGGTGCCTCGGACGGGTCACTAAACGCACGTCGGGCAAACTCCAAGAAAGCCCTCTCCTTGGTCTGATTTGGGGTGGGGCAGCGCAGATGAGAAGGGGAGATTAAGATCCTATCTGAGAGGTAGATGTACCGTAGTTGCCTCCTCGGAACTCGACATGGTCGGCCGGGTCGAGGGATGAGCCGTCTAGATATTATTTAATTCAATGCGAAGAGAGTTCACTGTGTACTATCGCGTCTCCTCTCCAGCAGCTTGCTTGCATAAATTAGAATCTTAGTAACGAACGTCGCTCTTGTCCATCATCACTTGGAGCTGTCTCAAGTACAAAAAGGTGCGGCTTACCTTCCATCGGGTAAAGGAAGGCGCGGAGATTGGCTTGTTGCCCAGAGGGACGCCATTCCTGACATATCAGGAAAAAGGAAAATAAAAGAAATGATTAACAAGCGGCGAGATGATATGCAAAATTTGGAATGGACGGTCTGCCTGCCCTCACGCGAGACTCAGACGATGAAGGAGGCGAGGAAGTGGAAGATGAGGGCGGGTACCAACTCATAAGTCAATTGCGAAGAGAAAATGCTGCCCTGAAGGCCCAGCTCGAGGCGTTCGAGCGGAAATTTATCGAATTGCAAGGAGGCAAGGGCGCGGAGGGAACGGATGACATCATCATGCTGAATGTGGGTGGCAAGCATTTTTCCAGCCTTCGATCAACCCTCTGCCGGTACGTCTTGCCGGCTAAGCTTTTTTTTAATTTTAAAATTAATCCTGCTGTAGATTTGAGGGGACGTTTCTGGAGGCGCTTATCAGCGGCAGACATGGATCTGCTGCCAAGGACTCGTTGGGCTGTTACTTCATTGACCGGTACGGTCTCTTTCGGTGCACGAGCCTTTCGCCACACTTACACTTACGCCGCCCGTGATAACCTACAGAGATCCAAAGCACTTTGGACTCGTGTTGAGCTTCCTGCGCGATCAATCGTTCAAGATCAAGCCTCCCACCTCCGCCAGCGCGAAGCGAGGCCAGAGCGCCGCGACGTCAGCCGCGCCATTATCTGCTGCTGACGCGACACACACCGCGGGTAGGCACACCACGCACGCTCGCTGGCTCGCTCTGTTTTGACTTGCAGCGTGTGGACAGCAGACGAGGGAGGCCAGGAAGAGACGGTCGCTCTCGTTCGCGAGCTCGACTACTACGGACTGCTCAACTACGTGCTGCCGCGTCAGGTGGAAGCGGAGCTCGCACAATGGTCGAGTGACTTTGCGGACGTGTTCTCCATCGAGCGATACCACCGAAAGGTGGCGCAGTTGTGGGTGGACCTGCTCGCGAAGGAGGCGGACATGGCAGGCATGTCATCAACTCGCTCATGCGTGCGTGCGTGCGTAGAGTCGTGGTGGTGCTGATCTCGACGCGATACAGAGAGCTACTACCGCAAGGCGATCGATCTGGACCTGGGCACGGGAGAGGAGGCGATGGACGAGGACGGCAGTGTGCCCTCCAAGCAAGCGCAGTACTCACGGGCAGTCAAGTACTACCACAAGGCCGCCAGTCTGGGTGCATTTCTTGATGACTCTCGCCCGAGTGGGGGATCTGGGCCGCGGTCTGACGCTCTCGACTCTCCCTACCCCCGTAGGCCACGTCAGCGCACACTTCAATCTTGCCGTGTGCTACATGGACGGCGACGGCGTGCCCGCCAACCCGGCCAAGGCAGTGCGATTCCTGCTAAAGGCCGCTGAGGCCGGCCATAAGCAGTCCCAGTACCAGGTCCTCTTCCATTCTATCGCACGCCCCGAGAAGCATCCCAGCCGTTTGTGCCACCACTGCGCTCACGCCGCACGACCGCTAGCTGGCGCTCTGTTACAAGCAGGGCAAGGGCGTCGGTAGCGACAAGCGAGAGGCCGTCTTTTGGTTCCGCAAGGCCGCGACGCAGGGCCACACCGTAGCACAGGCCTTCCTGCAAGGTTCGTCCTGTTCCTGCTGTGTGCCCCTCTCAATATCCCCCCCTCACCGTAGCTCCTGGCCGCATCTCCCAACAGACACAACCTGGCAACTGAACCAACAGAGCATCTGTGCGTGGGAATAACGCAAGCACACAACTGTGCTAGCACACAGAAAGCACAACTCAGATCTACCAAAGAATGTGAAGCACGACAACCGTTTCCAACCTATAATTCCATAAATACCAGTCCCAAACGCCCGGTTGCCACAGCCACGCCCAGTGTAATGGCGCAGGCAAATACACTTCCAACTCGGAGTGCGAACATCTTGTCCTGTGTTGAGATGAGCGCGAAGCAGAGGGCTGAATCTCAATTCATCATCCAATGGAAGGTTGCCAACGCGCCCAAGATTCGGCGACGGCGGCGCACGAAGCGGCAAATCGAAGAAGATAGACGTAGAGCCCAATCCTCAGAGAACAACAAACCGGATGTAGACATTGCAACAACAAGTAGCACGTCGCCTGGCGCGATCAAGGTGCGAATTTTGCCCAAGCCCGCTCAGGATCACCCCACATTTGCTGCACTTCAGCTGGATGCTCCTGCCGATTGGGCCACCACTACAACCAGCGTCCCTGCCACTACCCACGTCAGTTCCCAACCACCCATGCCCGCTTCCGTCTCCTCTTCCCCTCCCTCATACGAAGCCGTACCATCCACTTCTCTGCACGAGGACCCCTTCTTGGATCTGCTCAGCGAATCGCTCAACTTCCAAAAGTCTGTCTTCAATCGATCGTTTCCCGAGCCGCACCAGCAGCGTAGCTCTCAGCAACTTGCTGGCACAATGCCCCAGCCGGTCCCGTCTCTCATCCCCTTCTCGGGCCAGCCCATTCCCTCCCGCACTTCCACCACGACCCAATGCGAGGCACCCAAGGCGTGGGCTCCAGGGTCTGCCCTCACCAGACCAACCCACATATCCGGGTGGTCCTCGCCTTCTCCACGACACGTCACCTTGCCTTCGTCATGTTCTTCTCCCTCTTCATCGTCTGCTGCGTCCTGCACGAGTCCTTCGGTGGGACACAAGCGAAGCTACGAGACGCCCAAGCAGCACCGCGACGTTGTGGAGAAGAGGGACGGGGAGGCGACGACCAGCCGTACGGCCCAGGCATCCCCGGCCAAGTGGGCGTCGATCGACCGCCGAGTCGTGGTCAACGCTGATGCCCCGCTCTACGCGTTTCGAAACGTTCGCGAGCTCATGCGCGTCTATCAGCGGTACCGCTCTCTTCGGTCAAGCTTGGCCGGGCCGTCAATGCGATTGGGATGCTTAATCAAGTGGTGTTCCGCTCCCTCTTTGCAGGTGCTACTGGGCGTTCACGCCCGCGCATCCCTCGGTCATGTGCGAGACGAGCTTGCGACGGGCGTTGGCTGACGACAACACCTCTGGCGATCCGCTCCTGCTCAACCTCAACGTTGCCCTTGCCCATGGTGCGTTCACACACACACACACACACACACACACACACACACACACACACACACACACACACACACACACAACAAGCAACGCCTCGACTCGTCACAGGTCTTACGCATGAGGCATGCTCGCGGCTGACGCCTCTCCACAACGCTCGTTTTGGATAGGCGCGCATCTGCTCGGGGCTACGAGCGTGGCCGAACGGTACTTTGAACGGGCGCGCACGCATCTGGACAGCCTCTTTGACTCGAACAGCTACGCAGTGGGCGAGGCCATGTTTTCGATGGGCTTCTATCTCTACGGACAGGTAAGCTCGCGCGCGCGCAGCCTTGTCTCCCCGTTGCATGTATACGGGCCCAGGTCTTCAACACTGACGCCGAGCCTGCTCCTCTCCAGGGCAAGTTGGACCAGTTGTCGTACTACGTGTCTCTGGCGATGAACGTGTGCAAGCAACTGGAGGCCACCGATTCCATGCTCTATGCGTACGCAGCTAGCCCACCCGGAGGGCCTGTGTGCGTCTGCAGGGCAACCTGGCTCACCCCACGCGCTCGTCTGTGTCTGCAGGAAATGCCTGATCGCCGTGAACCTCGACCCGACCTACTCGCCGAACGAGAAGCAGAAGCTGGTGGGCCAATACAACCACTACCTGTCGCATCGACAGCGCGTGCGTCCGGCGGTCCACGCCTCGACCCTGTCCCTCGTCGAGGACGAGCCACGACACCCGACCATGTCGCTGCTTCGCATGGAGAGCCCGGCCTGCGACTCGTCGAGCAGTAGCCCGAACGGCGAGAACGAGAACGGAGACGCCTTTGTCGACATCGAAATCGCCGACCATGCGGTCGACGGGGGAGGCGAGGGGAGCGTCGACGGTCCCCTCGGCGACGAGGGCACCGACTGGGGCGACGAGGCGTTCCTGTGTCGCGTGATGAAGAGGGTGGAGAACTTTGACCGCTACATACTGTCGCTGCAGATGCTGCATCAGGTGGCCAGCTTCCGCAAGCAGGAGGACCCGAACGCCGACATCGGGTCCCTTCTCGCCCATATCCGAAACCTTCTGCGCCACCTGGCCGGCGAACTCAAGGACCTCAGTACACACACCGCACACACCGCACACAACACGCAAAACACACACGTGGGTGCTCATGGTTTGCTCGCGTTCAGGATACTTGGGCAGCGCGTACTACACATCTGTGGTGCTCTCGTGGTATGCCGTCGCTGCGCTCCACTCCCTCTATTGCTCGCGACCACAGGTGCGCTTGCCTTCGCCCGGCTTACGTGGGCTGTTCGCGTGGCCGCGCGCGGCCGTGCCACCACCAAAACGAACGACGAACCGCGACCCAGCTCACCGCCGCCACCTCACCTCTTACACACAGGAGGCGCTGCTCACGGCCATCAAGTATCTTGAGCACGCGGAGCGGGAACACTCGGCCTACTGCGCCGTCTCCACCATCATCATACACAAAATGGTACAGCACGAGGCCACTCTCGGCGTTTGCATTGACCCAGCGTGGCGCATCGTGTCGTCGCAATCGTTTCGCGGCAACTGCGCAACAGATGATGGACATCTTTGGGATGTTTGGCCGGTACGACCTGGTGCGCCGGCTGCTGGTTGCCGCCGAGCCCTTCATCAAGCTCCATCCTCTAGCCCGCAACATCAGTACCGCTTCCCCCCCTCCCTCCCTCCCTTCTCGCTCCTGTGTGCGTGCGTGTGTTCGCGCGCGCTGATGATTAACGTTTTTGCAGGTCGAGACTACTGGGAAGCCGTGCTCAGGCACGAGAGCGAGCAACAGTCACAAACGTAGTGAGCGATTATTGAAGGAGAGCCTGGGGCCTCCTCCGGAATGAACGAACGTGGCCATGAGGTCACATCTTTGGTCTGGAGAGGGCCAGCATAGAGGAGGTCACGCTCAGGCGGCCACCTCGGCGGCCTTGCTGAAGCCCGACTTGTAGTCGCCGTTTATCAGGAACAGCTGCTGGAAATGCGTTTGGCTGCGAGGCGATGCGTATGAGCTGGTAAGCAGAGGGGAGGGGAGACTTGGGGGAGGAGGGGGAGTAGGAGAGAAATGAGGAGGTACCAGTAGAAGATGCCGTCGAGGTGGGCGTAATCGATCACCTTGAGCACGCACTTGCACACGCTGCACTTGAAGCAGTTCTTGTGGAACACCTTCCCTGCTCGTTGTCCCCACCACCCGCCACATCAACAGATCAAGAGATGAGTCTCGCGTTGTGTGAGAGAGAAAGAGCAGAGATGCAAGGGTTTTGGTAGGGGAGTGGGCCACGTACCGCTGGCGACGGCGCGCTCGAGCGGGTAGGCCGTCTTGCCGCACGCCATGCACTTCTCGTTGTTGCTCAACACCGGCTCGCTCTGCGTTTGTCCTGATCCCACCTGTATGCTCGAGCTTCTGTCAGCCACCCATCTCACCATCATTACTTGCAACACGGGCAAGGCGTACCGTAAGCTTGCGGCGAGGGGAAGGATCGACGGAGCTGTCCTGGATGACGTCCTTGAGCAGCGTGATCTCCACTTTGTCGTGCACCGCCTGAAGCAACATGTCTCCCTCATACGCCACCACTCCCCTGTACTCACTCGGGCATACCCACAGCACAGCCTTTCATCAGCTGATGCGTGCGGTAGCGAACAGGCCGGCGTGGGTGCCTCTTCTTGGCGGTGGCGATGGTGGCGGCCAGCGCGGGCATGGTGTCGATCGTCGCCGCGAACAGCGCCCCAAAGCTGATCGTCGGCCTCCTGTCAGCGCCCTTGGCCTCACCGAGCTTCTGGATCTCGGCGATGAGGAATCGGATCTGGGTGTCCATGAACTGGACGCCCTTCACCACTCTATCATCCATCTGGTCTGACAACTGCAACCCCCCCCCCCAGATAAGAGACTGTCACTAGACCTTTCTCGTCTGGGCACGTATGGGGATCATTCCGTACGTTTTGGTTCTTGGCGTTGAGATTGTCGTCCATGGCCTGCTGCCATCGAGAAGCGACTCCGCCGCCCCTGGGGCTGGGCACCGAGCCTCCAGCACGCCGCCTGAGAGCCATGGGACAAGGGTCAGCCATTACTCACCGCTGGCCGAAAGTGAGGCATGGGCGAACGGAATTGGCGCGGAAAAGGGGACTGCATCTGCTGGCGCCGTCACCGTGATCCTTCTCGTGGTGCTGCCAGCTGCTGTGTATGGGTGTCAATCCAATTGCCCGCCGGTGCCTCAGCTTTAACGGTACCTTCAGCTGGTGTCTGGTGGTCCCGAGCGCTGCTGGAGCCTTGGTGTGGTGAGTGTGTAAAAGCCCTGGGCTTGGTCTCAGGGGCGGTCTTGACCTGTTCATGTTTCTCCTCTACTGCCTCCTCTTGCTCCTGTTCTTTTTCTTCGTCATGTGTGCGTGGTTGTTGTGGTTGAAGGGTCGGAGGCGCCTGTTGAGATGAAGGAGGGAGTGCTGGTGATTGTGGCTTTTGGAGAGTGTTGCTGGCCGCAGCAGGACGAGCAGTGGCGCGAGCAGCGGGCGGAGGCGCCACCGCAGCCTTTTGCTCTATGCTCTTCCTGGACGCCGACGCGTCCTCCTCTTCTTCCTTGTTGTTCTCCCTCCCGTTGTGCAGGTGCTCGGCCACTGGCTCTGGCGTGGATGTCGTGGCCTTTGGCTTGGGGGCTGGTTCCTCTGCCTCTCTTTCTGTGGCAATATCGCGCTCCTTCTTAGACTTATCGGAGCTGGACAGAGCTGTCTCGTGGTTGATGGGCTTGTCGTCCACAGCTACGGCGGCCACAGTTCCTTTCCCCTTCTTGCCGTTTTCTTTCTTGGCCTTGGCCTGGTTGCGCTTCTCCTCCTTCTCTCTACGCTTGCGCTCCTTCTCCTGCTCCTTCTCGAACTTTTTCTGCAGCTTGAGGTCTTCCTTCTCCTTGATCTTCTGTTCCTTGGCACGCTTTTTGTCCTCTTTCTCCTTCTCCTTCTTCTCGCGCTTCTCGCGCTTCTCCCGCTCCTGTCTCTCCTTCTTGCTCTCGCTCGGCTTCGGCTCTTCCATCCTTCTTCAGTCTTCAACCTTATAAATCTATACCTATCAGTCACCAACCAGCGCTTTTTGTCCGTCGCACTCTGTGTTGTGGTGCAACCCTCTTGTGGGTTGCTGACGTCAGCGAGACTCTGTTACACAGCAACTTGGTGAAAGCGTTTCGTGAACTGTTTTACGCGCTCTTTTTCTTTACATTTGCGCAGGCATTTTCTTTCCGAGTAGAGCAGACAAGCAAGGACAGCATGAACCGCCAGGAGCCTCCCGCAGGGCTGTGGCTCGAAGAACTAGCGCAGTCGGGGGTGGAGGAGCTGTTTGGTACGGACAGGCGCTTGCCGTGGGAGCTCGTGCTGCAGATCTTCCTCGAGTTGGACATCGCTTCCCTCGGTTGTGCAGCGAGCGTGAGCAAGGTAGCCCCCTGACAAATGGGCACGTTAAAAAGCAGGCACAGGGTGACGCTGGTGTTTGCGACTACATACTTGGGCGTCTATGTCAGGACTGGCACCACGTTGCAGACTGCGATGTGGTCTGGGGTCGAGTCTATCGTCAGCGCTTCCTTGAGGAGATACCTCTCCTGACCCTGGCCCCCATAGGCAACACGTGGAAGGATGCCTGCAAGCAGATCGGTACTTCTCACCAGCTACCTCTCTGGGTGCTGCAGCCTTTGTCTCATGCCCTCAACTTTATCATCCGCCATTTTAGCCCAACTTCCTGTGGTTGGCACTACCTGCTCAGCCGAGTACACACAAGACACCTACCATACCGGACGCATCAACGGAGTCGTGCAAGGCACAACGGCCATTTTCCCTTTCTCCCTCTTACCGAGTCATCATCACTCATCGCTCCTCTCTACTTTGCCCTGATGCACCTGGCCAGGTGTGAGTGTGGTGCTCGCCCACAGCGAGAGGCTCCTGTTCGCTCCCGGACACCTGCCAAGCATCAAACCCGCTGTTCGTATACGCCCGGTACGCGAGTCACTCCACCTGTACGCCTGGCCTCAGTACCGAACAGGCAATCGTAATGAATTGGTGTTTCTGCTCACCATGGTAGCAAATTAAAGGTGGATGGAGAGGAGGCCTTGCCCCCAACCACGTTCGCCGAAGTGCTGCGCGGCCAACGCAAGGCCAACTACCTGCAGAAGGTGAAGAGAAAGCTGGCACTTACCTTGATCACTCTGTTGGACCAAGTGGACGCCAATCTCAGGTATCGATCGTTTCCACGTCTGCTCCGTTGGTGGTGCTGGGAGCTGACCCCATGCGCTGGTGTAGCGAAGTCGATTGGGACAGAGCTTTCGCAGCGGATGCCGTCGACGACCACAAGCTGCTCCAGGTGACCAAGAACCAGCTGCTGGACAAACTGACCGCCTGCAACCTTGAGAAAGTCGACCTGGACCAAGATGACGGCGATCTCGGTGGGATACTCATGGACCGATACAGGCAGGGAAACAGAGTCGCGATCCGCCAAAGAAAGTCGGGTATTCGTAGTCTCCCTATCAAACCCTATCGCCAAGTCTGGCAACCAACAACCGAGGCTTACACTCCTCGTCGCTATCGACAGAGCTCGCCAACACTTCCGTGTTAGTATTGGGCACCTACGGCAGCTACTACAGAGGTGCCGCCCTCTCTCTCCCTCCCCTCTCCTCGCACTAAATCGGTTGACCATATCTCGCTGGGACCGCCGCAGGAACGATCGTCGATTGCTCTCACGAAGGGCAATGTGAGGTGCTACTCGACTTTGACAAGTCTCTCCTGACTCGGGACTTGTCCGACGTGTACCTCGCCGCGGCTGGCCTGGAGGGTGAGCTTCCCTTGGTGCCACATCGACACGGCTGCCGCGCGCGCAACTCACCGTTCCCTCCTCGATAGAACTGCACGCGGACATGATGAAGGCCATCTCCGCCGGCGACCACGACGGGCTGCGAGACCTAGAGGTGTTTGTGCCGAGTGGAGATCTCTGGGTGCTCTCTTCGATTCGGAGTAAGTCGTTGGCCGCTTCAAACGAGCTTTGCGCACACGACGCATGAGAGAGCCCGTAGCTTACACGTGGCTTTTCTTCAAAAGGGGTGCACCAGCCCTGCTTCATGTTCGAGTTTGTGTGCGACGCGGGCTGGACCAAGTGGTGCACGCTCGATCAGCTGCGCGACTTCTCCCAGGACATGGCGCACGCCAGGAACGCATTCTGGAGGACCGTTGGTAACGCCGCCCTCGCCAATCTGTCTCCCCCGCCACCACCGGATCAGCTTATTGAATTGACTGGGGACAGGCACTGTGGACGTGCCCCCCGAGGACTCGTCACTGCTGGGCAAGAGGATGCTGATCCAGAACAGGAAACAGAACATCGGCGGCCGCATAATACAGTCGCATGGTCCTGGTACTTGCGTCGCCGGCACCCACACACACACACACACACACACACACACACACACACACACACACACACACACACACACAGCCGTGTGGGTCTCGGATCGCTATCAGCCCATGAGCTGATGATTCCTTCTTCGACCACCAGGCAGGATCAGCGCTGGTCCGACCGGGGAAGCCTCGAAGGTCGTGTACACCTATGAACAGGTCGGTCTATCTCCCAATGATCTATTAATCTTTATATAAAAGGTTATTAGATAATTATCTTCTATATCATAGCGCTCACAAAAGACACACACCAGGGAAGCGACTTGGCCGAGGGCAGGTACACCGTTTCGAGGCAGTACCACGTCACGTTGGAGCTGTCCTTGCAGACTCACTGGGTCGGCGCCGAACGGCTGTTCTACTTCACCGGCCCGCCGGCCATCGCGGTCGGCGATCGCGTGCTGGCCGAGTGGCGGCCCAACAACTGGTACGTCGGGACCATCACCCACGCCACGCCGGGCGGTTGGCACGTGAGCTACGACGACGGGGACCAGCAGGACGACGTCCCGCCCGCCGGCCTCATGCACCTCGAGGCCGCTCGCTACCTGCCCACCGCGGCTGGCGACGCGGCGAGCCAACAATAACAGCGTGATTATTATTGAAAATATTATTCGATATTAATGGATTAATGGTGAAAATTAATTCTTAATTAATAAATAAATAAATGTGACAAAAAGAGATGCGGGTCCTTCTCCCCTTCTCTTCGCTCTTCCCCCCTTATCGCTCTCTCTCTCTCTCTCTTCGCTCTTCTCTCGTCACTTCGTTTTCTTCTCTTAGAGCGCAACTCCCTCGGCGGCCTTGTTGAAGCCCGACTTGTAGTCGCCGTTCATAAGGAACAGCTGCTGGAAATGCGTTTGGCTGCGATGCGTACGAGCTGGTAAGCTCACGCGGAGGGATGGGGAGACTGTGGGGGGAAGGGGAGTAGGAGAGAAATGAGGAGGTACCAGTAGAAGATGCCGTCGAGGTGGGCGTAATCGATCACCTTGAGCACGCACTTGCACACGCTGCACTTGAAGCAGTTCTTGTGGAACACCTTCCCTGCTCGTTGTTCCCACCCCACCACACCAGTTGGTCTCAGGTTGCGAGAGAGCAGACAACAAAGCAAGAGGAGTGGGAGTGGGAGTGGGAGTGGGAGTGGGAGTGGGAGTGGGAGTGGGAGTGGGAGTGGGAGTGGGAGTGGGAGTGGGAGTGGGAGTGGGAGTGGGAGTGGGAGTGGGAGTGGGAGTGGGAGTGGGAGTGGGCCACGTACCGCTGGCGACGGCGCGCTCGAGCGGGTAGGCCGTCTTGCCGCACGCCACGCACTTCTCGTTGTTGCTCAACACCGGCTCGCTCTGCGACTGTCCCGCTCCCACCTATTTGCCCCCCTCCCCAAATCCAGTCAGCCCTGTGGGCCCATGGGCCACTACGCATTCGAACCGGTCGTGTGGTGTGCAGGCGTACGGGAATCTTGCGACGAGGCGATGGCTCGATGGGGCTGTCCTCGATGACGTCCTTGAGCAGAGTGATCTCCACGTCGTCGTGCACCGCCTGAAGCAACATGTCTCCCTCGTACCCCACCACTCCCCTGCACGCACCACGAGAAGCGGTCAGTCGAGGCACTGGAGCGAATGAGCCACCGAGCGCGTTCAGCGGCGTGCCTCTTCTTGGCGGTGGCGATGGTGGCGGCCAGCGCGGGCATGGTGTCGATCGTCGCCGCGAACAGCGCCCCAAAGCTGATCGTCGGCCTCCCGTCGGCGCCCTTGGCCTCACCGAGCTTCTGGATCTCGGCGATGAGGAATCGGATCTGGGTGTCCATGAACTGGACGCCCTTCACCACTCGATCGTCCATCTGGCTCGACAACTGCAGAACGCCAGCCCCCCCCCAAACCCAGCCCAGCCACGTCAGCCACACGTCTCTGACAGACGACAAGCGTTGAGAGGAGTGAGTGTGTGGTGTGGGAGTGTACGTTTTGGTTCTTGGCGTTGAGGTTGGC
>JANDJZ010000197.1:0-90511 GCA_027943245.1 Acanthamoeba sp. SK_2022b
GTCTCGATTGGTTTGGCTGACGTCTGCGTGCGTGCGTGTGTACGCGCGCGGGTGAAGAAGGGCGATTCAGAGTCAGAACACGCCATGGACCTGGCCGCCGACGACGCGGCGCAGAAGCTTGCGAAGGAGGAGGAGATGGAGGAGGAGAAGGAGGAGGCCCACCCTGCGGACCAGCCCGCGGCCGGCGCCACGCTCTCGGCAGTAGTCAAGCTCGAGCCTCCACTCGAACTGGCCCACGACCATCCGGCCGGAACCGGGCCCAGTGTCCCCGCGGCTGACCGAGGCACACCACTCCCGCTTGCATACGCGTGTGTCGCCACCTTAAGCGATGCGCTTATTGTGTGTGTGTGTGTGTGTGTGTGTGTGTGTGTGTGTGTGTGTGTGTGTGTGTGTGTGTGTGTGTGTGTGTGTGTGTGTAGAACTGCTGGCTACTGTGCGGAATCCAGCGTACACGATGGAGCCTCGACGTGTGGTCGTGATCGGCGCTGGCATCGCCGGCATCAGCGCGGCCATACAGCTCAAGCGCGCTGGCTACATCGTAACCGTGCTCGTACGCCTCCCTCCCACCCGCCACTCGAGGCCGTGCTGTGGCATAGCCCACACGCAGGCATGCGCGTATTGCTGATCGCCCGTCGGCGCATGTAGGAGGCCCGCGACCGAGCTGGCGGCCGCATCAAGACCATGAAGAAAGAGATGAAGGGCTCCAAGTCCTCCCATCTCTCTATCGCTATCGAGCTGGGCGCTTCGTTCATCAAGTACAGCGAACGCAGCCCCCCTCCTCTCACCTGTTGCTCCCTGCTCGGGCATGGCCTCACGTGTGGCTCCGTGGCGCAGAGGGATCGAAGGCAATCCGATCGTGCGTCTGTGCGACGCTCTGGGCCTCCACACGCAGCGCGTGCCCGCCGATCGCTGCACGCTGTACGACCGCTCTGGCCTCCCCGTGCCCCCACACGTCGAACAGCACGCGCAGCTCCGGTACGCCATTTGGCCTCTTGCGCGCGCCCACATCGCCGACTGACGCTCGCGAGCGTTGCTGTTGGCAGGTTCCACACGTTGCTGGACCAGGCCCACGCCGCTCGGCACATGAAGACGCACAAGGACGAGGAGCAGCGAGCCCGCGAGGACGACGAGCGTAAGATGAAGGCCGCCGCCGCCGCCGCTGCGGGCGGGAGCAGCAAGAGCACGGCTGGGCGCGACGCCAAGAAGGCCGGGAGGAGGGACGCGCTCAAGCTCTCCTCGTCGCCGTCGGACGGCGCCGGCAAGAAGGCCAGTCCGAGGAAGGCCAAGAAGCTGCCGTCGACAAGAAAGGGCCACGCCTCGGGAGACGAGCAGCGCGACGACGGCGGCGGCGACGATGGCGAGGGCGGCGAGGAGGGAGAGCTCGAGGGCGAGCGGGAGCGGCCAAGGCGCGAAGCCTCGACGGACGACGACGCGGAGGACGAGGAGGAGCGGCAGGAGCGAGTGCGGAGGACGCTGCTCGACCAGCTGGTCGCCAGCTTCGACGACACCACCACCCTGCAAGAGGTATTGTGTGTGTGTGTGTGTGTGTGTGTGTGTGTGTGTGTGTGTGTGTGTGTGTGTGTGTGTGTGTGTGTGTGTGTGGCAGACTCTCACGCGCGCCTCATTGGACGACGCAGGCGATGGACAAGATTGTGGGCCTGAGGGAGAGCCTGTCGCCGTCGCCGTCGACCGGTCCCGACCATCGTGCGTCCTTCCTCGCCTCGCCTCGCCTCGCCGTTGCTGTTTCTCACAGCACGCACGCACGCGCACACATTCACGTCCGCCAGAGATGGAGGCGCGGGTGATGAACTGGCATGCGGCGTTGTTGGAGGGGAGCGTCGGCGCTCCGCTGTCGCGGCTCTCCCTGTTTCACTGGGACCAGGAGAACTCGTCCCAGTACAAGGGAGCCCACAGGTACAAGTACTTCTCCTTCCCGATCCCGACCCCGCACCACGCGCGCGCACACACGCACACGCATTCATGGCTTTGTCGTCGATGTCGTTTTGTTGACACCTCCCACCCCCCATCGGCCTTTCTCGCGAGCAGTCTGATCAAGGAGGGCCACGCCGCGCTGGTCGACGAGCTGGTGGCGCGCAGCAAGCTGGACCTCCGGCTCGACCACGTCGTCGAGGTGAGCTCCTCTCTCCCGGGACGGTCTCGTTATGGGGGCCGCCACGAACTCACCTCTCGCCTCGCCTCGCCTCTCCCCACCTCTCTCCCCGTTTGCCCAGTCGGTCGACTACGCGGACGACGGGAACCTCATCAAGCTCAGCACCAGCCAAGGCCAGTTCGAAACCGACCTGGTCGTGTGCACCCTCCCTCTGGGCGTGCTGAAGCAGGGGTACACCTATTCGTCATCAGCACGCACGCACACGCAGGCGCTGACTCGAGGTGATGTGTGATGTGTACGCAGCGCGGTCAAATTCGTGCCGCCGCTGCCCGACGAGAAGCTGCAGAGCATCGAGAGGCTGGGCTGCGGGGCGTTCAACGTCGTCGTGCTCTTCTTCTCCACCATATTCTGGGACAAGCAGGTATGACGTTTGCTCCCCTCCCCTCCTCACCACCACCACACGCGTTCGAGCCCACTCTCCATCGATGTCGACGTTGGCCTCAACGCAGGCGTTTTGGCTTGGCCGCGCGGACGAGCACCAGGGGCGCTCCTACCTCTACCTCAGCATGACCAAGGTGTTTGGGTAAGAGCGCTGCGCCTTCACTTCTCTCTCTCTCTCTCTCTCTCTCCCCCCTCTGACGTGAGCGCATGCGTGTGGCGGGCGGCGGCGCACGCACACGCAGGTATCCCGTGTTGATCGCCTACCAATCGGGGCGGGCGGCGGAGGAGGCCGAGGCCAAGGAGGACGGCGAGGTCGTGGAGGAGGCCCTCACGTTCCTCCACTCTGTCTACAAGAATTCGGCCAAGCCGCTCAAGGTCGGGCCCTCGAGCTTGGCGCGCGCGCCTGCGTTGGTCACCTTGTTGTGTGTGTGTGTGTGTGTGTGTGTGTGTGTGTGTGTGTGTGTGTGTGTGTGTGTGTGTGTGTGTGGATTCGCCTCACCCTCATCGACCGACCCTGCCCCTTCCCACTGGCTCAGAGCATCGTGACGCGGTGGACGAGCGATCCCTTTGCGGGCGGGGCCCACTCCTATATCCCGCCCGGGGCCACAGGCGCCGACTACGACGCCCTGGCCGCCCCCGTCGCCGCCCGACTCTTCTTCGCCGGTAACACCCCCCCCCCCCAAATCCCTCTCCCTTCATCTGTCTCTGCGTTGGTTGGGGGTGGAGCGCATGACCTCACCGAAAGCGGCCCCACTGCGTGTGTGTGTGTGTGTGTGTGTGTGTGTGTGTGTGTGTGTGTGTGTGTGTGTGTGTGTGTGTGAAGGCGAGGCGACCAATCGGCGCCATCCGAGCTCGGTGGCAGGCGCCTATGCGAGCGGCAAGCGAGAGGCGGAGAGGATCACCGCGCTCTACGGCGTCGTCCCGGCGGGCGACAGGCCCAAGGACGAGCAGCCGCCCATCGACTTGAACGACCTGGACAAGCCAACGACGGCCAACGACGCAACCCACGCCGAGAAGCAGCAGCAGCACCGGAGCGGAAAGACGGAGGTCAAGGCAGAGAGGAAGGCGGCCACCGTGCGCACGGGCGACGCCGGCGAACAGCCGGACAAGAGCAGTGCGTCGCTCCAGGAGCGCGAGGCCGACTGCTCCGCGGAGTCGAGCAAAGGCGACGAAGAGAACGAAGCGATGACGACAAAGAACGAAGAGGCGGAGGAGGAAGCGGAGGAGGACGGCAACGGCAAGTCGTCGCCCAACGTCGCGGAGCACAGCAGCAACGGCGAGGGTGGCGAGGGCGAGGGGCTGGCGCTGACCCCGACGACGCTGAAGCGACGACGCCTAGCCAAGCGCAAGCGGCGGGACGACGCCAAGTCGTCGCCCGAGCTCGACTCGACGTCGGGGGCCGCCTCTGCGCCGTCCGGGGAAGCGCTACGCGACGCCGGAGTTGAAGAGGAGGCAGAAGAAGAAGAGAGGAAGAGAGCGAAGGAGGAGAGGGAGGCGGCTGGAGCGGAGGACTGCGAAGCAGCGACGGAAAGACCACGGGGAGGAGGCTCGAGAGCCGTGGCGCGAGCCGCACGACGCGCCCGACGCATCCTCTCTGACGACGAGCACTCGGCCGGGTGAGAGTGACCTAGAACTTGAAATGAAACGAGAAAACAAAAAGAAACGATCAACATTTCCATAAAAGGTGTGCAACTCTTGTGTGCTGTCAGGGAAGGAAGGCTAGGAAAGAGGACACCCAAAAGCATACGCGGGCGTCTCTAGCACCAAGAAGAGATCCGACGTTCAAACGAGATAGACCTTGCAGCTCTGATTTTGCAACAGACCGGCCTGCCACTAGGTTTCCTCAGCCTCTCCCCCAAGTGCCAAAGGTAACTTCGCACAGGTCATACATCAGTTCTGGCCTAACCCGACCTGACCCTGCCTTGTCCCTAGACGAGCTGTTGTTTCTTTGGTCCACCCGCACAAGATGGACAAGTTCCGCATGCCCGCCCTGAACCTAAAGAAGGACACTGGCGACCCTCTGAACAAGTACCGTATCAAAGACCAGTCCCCGCACACCGACTCGCCCACCGGGCTGGTGTCGCCCTCATCGATCGACAGCGCGCGCAATGAAGAAGAAGAGCTCCGCAAGCTCACCCAAGAGCTGGCAAGCTTCAACCGCAAGCTCAGCGGCGAGAAGCCCAAAAACAAGTACACGAGCCAACCAAAGCACACAGAGCAGGGGGAAATCAGCGAGGAGGAGCGGCGGGAGCTCGAAACCCAGATGCTGCGGCTTATGACTCGCAAGAACACGTTGGAGATGAGGCGTCGCGAGCGCTCCAACGGCACTGCCCAGGCTGCAGGGCTGGATCGCTTCCGGCTACCCACCACGCCCAGCGGTTCGGCGTCGGCCCCGGTCACGCCTATCGCTCCAGCCGAGGAAAAGACTTCGCTTGCTCCAGCGCCAGGCGAGAAGAGTCGACGCCTTTCAGTCTCGAATGGCGAGTGCTTGGCCCGCAGTGCCAACCCTGAACCTGCCAAACCGCTCAGCCAGAGTGCCCAGGCGAGCACGCCCCCACAGCCGCGAGTCAAGTCACAAGGCTACGTCGCCCCGATCCAGTTCAACAAGCCCGCCGCCAGCGCCGCTCCCGTCGTGCCCAAGGTGAAGACCAGCTTTGGTTTGCCCCCGCCTCGAAACGCGGGCAACGCAGACCCATTGAGCAAGTACCGCACCACCAGCGACAGCATCTCAAAGAGCAACCCGACCTCGGTGGTGGAATTAGATTTGGAGAATCGTGTCAGGGCGCCCACTCTGGCTGTGAGTGATCCCTTGAGCAAGTACCGCATCGGTCCCCAGCAGGGAGACTGCGAGTTGGTCTCACCCCGGCTCAGCGCCATGGAGGCGTTGCCCGAGCCCAAGCCCGCTCCCACCGACCCGCTCAGCAAGTACCGCGCGCAGCAGCCCACCGCGCCAGCCGCTGCCCCGACTCCGGCAGTTGCAGTCGCCGTGGAGGTGGAAGAGCGGAGATCCACCAGACCAGCGGCCGACAAGCTCAAGACCAAGCCGGAACTCGCCAAGCTACCGGTGGTCCCCCCCGCTGCAGAGGAAGGTGAGTAGGATATCATTGGTGTGGTGATGCTTTCGCAAAGCAGTTGGCTGACCAGTGTCCACAGGGAAGAAGTCTGCTCGGGATGTGTTGAAAGAAGAGGAGAATTTCCTGTGGAACAGCTTGGCCAGGTTCTCGGGGGACAAGTGAGCAAACTCTCCTGCCGCACAATACTTAATTGTTTTATACTTGATGTGTTTTACAGTCTGGCTGGCTTGGCCCTCACGACGTCTCTCGCACTCTCGAGAGAGACAAGAGCATGCCACCGAGCGTTGATTTATTGTTTCGGCATACACGTACAGCCCATTGATTGTAATCACGCAGGAGAGGAGAAATCAAGAGGTTGAGGTTCGGGGCGAGATGGTCACGGTTCCCGAGTGCGATAGGAGCGGGTTGATGACGACGTGCTGCTGCTGTCCCTCCTCCTTCTCCTTCTCCTTCTTCTCCCGCTTGTGCTGCTCCTTCTTCTCCTTCTTGTGCTCCTTCTTCTCCTTCTTGAGCTGCTCCTTGTTGCCCTCCTTCTCCCGCGGGCTCGTGCTCTTGTCCTTGCGCGGGCCCAGCAGCGCGTTGCCTATGCCGATGCTCTTGCGCTTTTCCTTGGGCGCGGCCGACGCCTTCTTGTCGTGCGCCGACGACGACTCGGCGCTGGTGTAGCTGCTCGACGTGCCCAGCGACCCGAATGCCGACGGCGGCGCCGGCCTGGCGAACTGGTGGGAGCCCGCGAGCTTGGCGTCGTACAGGCGGTTGCGCTCGACCACGAGCGAGGAGTCGGCACTCTTGTTCTTCTTGCCGCTGTTGAGGTTGAGGTTGAGGTTGATGCTCGCGAACGGGTTGCGCTTTCCCGGCTCGCGTCGCGGGCTCTCCTCCTCGCCCCCGCCGCCCAAGTCGACGTCGTCGTGGTCCTCGTGGTCGCTCAGGTCGTCGTGCGAGAGCACGCGCTCGATGGCCTTGCTCTCCCCGCTGTCCTTGCCCTGCTGCAGCAGCTCGACCCGCTCCGTCACCGTCGACAGCCCCGACTCGGCCACCGATGCCGGCACCTGCAGCAGCTTTCGAGTGCTGGGCGGCCACGATCAGGACCAGGAGAGACCCGTGTGGGGGAGGGGCGGGGGGAGTTGGGCCGGGAGGGAGGCGGTGGTCGCGTACTTCTTGTGTTCGATCCACCACACGTCCTCGCGCTTCTGGAACACGAAGACGACGTCGCCGGCCTGCAGGACCAGATGCTCGACCTCGGCCACCGCCGCGGAGGACAGCGGCGACGTTGTGATGTCCGACGTGGCGCGGGCCACCGACAGGTGGTGCTCACGGCCGACCGTAGAAGGGAACAGCGTCTCCTGGTGATCGATCAGCCACCAATGATTAGCTAAGAACACATATTTCGATTTTTCAAGAATTAAATTAAAATATAGAAATGAAAAGAGACACGCACGTCGGGCGTGGAGAGGAGAATCTCGAGGATCTTGGCAGCTCGCACGGCCTCCTGGGCCATGGCGTGCACCACTGCCGAATCGCTCGCTCTCCGTTGATGATGCCGCCTGGCGTGAAGTACCGCATCAGTACAACATCACACACACACACACACACACACACACACACACACACACACACACACACACACAGAGAGAGAGAGAGAGAGAGAGAGGCGTACTGGTGTCGCGGCGGAAGGATGACGCTGCCGGAGGCTGATCCCACATGCTGGAAGGCCGGCTGCTCGCGCATGAGAACGGGTGCGAGCGTGGTGGCCAGGTTGTGGAGGTCCATCCGATTCTCCCCGCTGCCGTGGCCATCCAACTCAATTAGCATTTCACTTTTAATAACAATTGAATTATTTATTATTATTTTTATATATAACAAAATCGGTGAAAGAATGTGATATGATTATAGGTCGCTATTTTTAAAAGATATGAATGAAAGTTTGAAGGGAAAGTTGAGAGAACCTGTGGGCGACGACTCTTCGGAGATAGATGAGCAGGCGCCGAAGAAGGGAGCGCGACGCGGACGGAAGCGAATTGAGCAGCGCCACCAAATAGGCCAGTCTCACGGCTTCGTCGCCCTCTGCAACACCAAACATGGGAGATGAGTGCACATATCGCACACATCACACACGCACACATCATGGCCACAGAGTGTGATTGTGTGGTGAAAGGGGGAGGGGGCACGTACGGACGGCGGAGATGTATCGCTGGTAGAGCACGCTGGAGAGCAGAGGGTCGGGCAGCTCGTGGAGGAATTTCTTCAGGAGGTTAATCACCATGTGTGCTCCACACTCGCCGAAGTTCACCTCCTGCCGTCTATCGTGTGTGTGTGTGTGTGTGTGTGTGTGTGTGTGTGTGTGTGTGTGTGTGTGTGTGTGTGTGTGTGTGTGGGCGCGCAGATACCACGAAAACGAAAAACGAAGACAGACCAACAAAAGAAATTAATTTTTTTTTCAATTCAAAAAGAATATGTCTTACCTATCGAGCTGTTCCTTGATGCGCATCATCTCCTCGAAGTTGGTCGAAATTCGGAAAATGCCCTCGGCCTTCAGCGCTGTGACGGCAGAGACAAGAGAAGAGAATTGTTGCATTGCCGAGCGAAGGCCATGGAACGTGTGCGGGGACGAACACGCAATAGGGCAGGCGAAGGCATACCTTCATCGGTCTCGAGGAACTGGAGCATGGAGGTGACCATCTTGGGAATCCGCCCATCGGCCTCTTCCGCCGGAGGAGCCTCGCCGCCCCCGTCAGACTTGGCTTCGCGCTCGCATTCGCGCTTGAGGAGGTCCTCGAGCGGCACGCCGTAGACGCGATCGCGATTGGCGGCGGGGTTGGAGGAGAGGTCCTCCTTCGAGTCCCCGCGATTCAGGCTTCGCATGCGTTGTCGCCATTTCCGTATCGTCAACCCGTCCGATGATGTGCTACTGACGTGCGCACACACGCACGCACACACACGCAATCGATGAAAGAGCAAGTGAGTACGAGCGATGAGGGGCAAGTGATGAGGGGAGAGTACTTGAGGCCTCTGGCGGACTCGGCTGCGACGATCTCGCGTGGCGACAGGAGGTGGCGCGTCGAGGTCAACGACCCGGCCCCACGAAGCGGGTTCTGCGTCACGCGCAGGCCCTCGCCCGACATGTTCCTGGAGGTGTCACGGACATACACCAGATTTTGGGGGATGAGCACAGGCATTCTCGTCATTCCACAGTGGCGCACGCGTGGGCGTGCCCACACATTCCGCACCTGGTGAGCACGGACCGCCGTCCGCTGTGCGGGCTGCTACCCAGAGAGTTCCTTCGCCCGAGCCCGCCCTTTCCGTTCTGTGATCAAACCGCACCTCGCCGGTCAGCGTATCTCTTGTATGGGGGACATGTGGACGTGCATGTGTGTGTGTGTGTGTGTGTGTGTGTGTGTGTGTGTGTGTGTGTGTGTGTGTGTGTGTGTGACAAGCAGCCGGTACCTCATCTCCACTGTCGTCGTCTGAACTGCCGTCATCGTCGAACTCGGGAGAGATGGAAATCTTTCGTTGCATGGTCCCGCTCGACCGCGACAGCGGCGACTGGCCGCCGCCGCCACCACTTGAAGCGAGAGCATGTGGGAAGAGGGAGGGAGAGAGGACGAGGTCAGGGGAGCGGTACGAGGGCGCTGAACGGCGAACGCCTGCGGGTACCTGAGCGTCATGATCTCGTCGGAGGAGGTAATGCGGTAGGCCGTCTTCTTGAGGAGCAGCGCCGCGTTTCGGGCCACGTGGTTGTCCGCAAGAGTCTTGCTCAAATCCAGCAGCTCATCTTTTGTCCACGATCTCGGAGTTAGATTTCAACCACAGAGAGCACTCCTCACGCACACAAGAGATAGAAGAAGGAGAAGAGTACAGCTGGTGGGGCCGGGGCGGTAGTGGTGCGTGCTCGATTTGTGTCCGCATCGCCGGCACATGCCCGACATTCCGCTGTTTCGCCCCATCGACGAGGCCAGGTAGTCCTCGCAGTTACAATCCGAAATGGTACACGCCCCCCTGTCCTTGGAGACTGCGCTCGCGGTCAGGGCCAATGTCATTGGTCCAAACGTTAATGAAATAATAATAATAATAATAATAATAATAAAATAGAAAAATGAGGAATACCTTTGTCGGTGACGGCAGCTTCCTTCTGGAGGCAGTAGCGGGAGAGGAAGTCATTGGTGAGCGTCTCGCCGAATCCCGCCAATATCGTGGGCAGCACCGCCTGCGGTCAGCACCACAGCAGCAGTTCGGAGTCAGGAGATGTGGTTGCATGTGGGGCCTGTATGCACGCATGATTTGCCTATGCGCATGGGCGAACGCGCAATGCGGACACTGACCTCGAGCGGTTCGCTAAAGTCGATGACGAAGGGCTTCGTCATGGTCACATAGATCGTTTGAGGTCGCAGCTTGAGCATCAGCAGTTCCTGCAACACAACACACGTTCATACGCCACTACAGCTGCTGAATACAAGTTGTAGGCAAGGGATGTACGTCGTCCGCGATGTCGAAGCTGGCGATGGTGGCCGAGTCGGAGAGCATCGCCCACTCGCCCTCGTGGCCCTCGTCCTTCCGCTCGCGGTAGAGGCCCAGGAAGCCCGTGTTCAGGCCCTTGCTCTTCTCTCCGTGCTGCCTACATATCCATTCGAGTGCACGTTCGATAAAAACAATAAATAACGAAATTAAATAACGACTTTAAAAGGATGTTGTAAATATTCGTAAATGGAGTTATTTATTTGCCCATTTTCCCTTCCTTATTTAGGTTAAATGTGCCGCACACCAAGAACGAACGCGAAGAGACAAGCAACCGAAAAGATGGGGCAAGGCCGCCCCTGTCAAGAAAAAAGATAAGGAGGGAAGGGAGAAGATAAGGAGGGAAGGGGGCGCAGGGCATGTACCAGTGGTAGGCGGCGATCAATTGCCGAACGGTCTGGGAGTCGTCGGAGAGGTCAAAGTTGATTATCTTTCCTCCCTTTTCCTGGTCCACTATGCGCAGAGACCTTTGCTTGCCCCCGTCTCCGCTCATGCTGGCCGTTTGTGGTTTGGTATTTGAGGGGGGGGTATCCAAAACGTCTGAGTATTTGAGTTGATCTTCTGTTCAACTACGAAGAATGACCCGAGTGGGGTGCTTGGCGGGAGGTCGCTAGGAGGGCCAAGCTCGTTGGTTCGTTTGCAGAGTACTAACGTTCGTTTTTTTGTTGTGCGTGGTGGGTCAAAAGCGAACGTGTTTGTCATTTAATTAATATCAGGCTTTTAAAGTTCATTAAATGCATCTCCCAATCACCATTCACGAAGTACTTGGGTGCCTAGGCAAAACTGGCCTGGCAGGCTGTTTGTACGCTTGGCTGATGGTCGGCGGTAGGCTTCGGCCGCACCAGTCGGTCTACCCCGCACTACGCGGGACCCCGAACCACGCACCACCGCCCCCGCCAACCACTGCCCCGACCACCGCACGGCCCCATCACCGTTTCCAACTGGCCCTCTCTCGTTCTGTGCGGTCATTTGAAGTGAAAAAGACAACGTTAGACAAAGACCGAAGAGCACCCGAAAGAAAAAGACAAACAATGTCTAACCTTCTCGTGCCCCTCGCAGATGAGCTGCCCGCAAGAGGCTCGGCACACAAGAGCATAGAGGTTCTGCACCGGATACGCGCAAAGGGCGCAAACCAAGTCGTAAACTCCCCCCCCCCATTATGGTCCTGTTATGGTCCCATTATGGTCTATTATAGTCCCTCAACCTTCCTATGCTGGGCCACAGGACGATGAGCAGTCACCACTGCTCCGGCTGCCGCGAGAGTTGATCTTTGCGGTGGTGGCGTGGCTCCCCAAGCTGCAGGGCGAAGCCAGAGAGGTGGCGCAAGCGGTGTGCCACGTGCGTCAGGTGTGCAGCGCCTTGTTCGCCGCCGTCGAGTTGAGTGGGGCGCTGCACGCCGCCCTGCAGCGCCACCTGGTAGCACACATCTGCACGCTCGCCAAGGCACCGCACCGCACGGATGCCGACCCTTTGACGTCCCCCGAGCTGGCCAGTGGCCCAAGCTCCATGAGTACCGCATCTCGAGTCGATGTAGCGGCGCAGGCGCTGAAGGCCCTGGTCGAGGCCAAGGTGCAGCGTCTGCCATCAGAGGTGATCAGCGAGGTGGAGCAGCGCTTTGATCCCCACATCCCACGCCACAAGTGCTTCGTTGCCGCACGTCAAGCCACGAGCCTGCCCGGCGCGCTCTACCTTCTCGCAGGTTCGTGGTGTTGGGCATGCACCCCATTCCTCTCGTTCCTTCAGCTTCTGATGGGGGGAGGGGTTGTGCGTGATGTAGAGGGCCACTGGGAGGAAGTCGTGGCGAAGGCCTTTAAGGCGGACCTGAGATGGGGCCCGGGCCACCACTACAAGTGCTCGCGGCTACGCAGCGACGCGTGGTCCCAAAAGAGAACGCTGCGCCTGAGGTCCCTGAAGCGCATCGCCACCGAGCAGGAGCTGGACGACCTGTTCGCCCAAGGTATACTCTTAAGAGACAAAATCCTCTCCACGAGACCTCCAACGAGCGCTTACCGCTCTCCACCCACTTTTGGCCAGACAAGTGGTATGCAAAGATGAAACGCCCACCAACGAGGGACGTGCTAACGTTGCTCGGTCTGTTGGTGGACGCCACGCCATTCATGCTGTGGCGGGATACCTCGTTCGTGGTGCGTGGGCCTCCATTACCTCTTTGTGCCAGCGGTGTAGTCGGCAAGCCCGCTGAACCTCGTCCTGCTGTGACTGGTCGTGCTCACCCGAGAGGCGAGGGTGGGTGCAGTCTCGTCTTCAGCCTCATGGGGCGCAGCGCTTCCTCCTGGTGGGTCCACAGGCCGTCTGTGTGGTGCAGTTTGAGTACCTCTCCAACGCGTGCGGCGGCCCCTACTCCGGCTTCAGATGTGGCCGGGGCTGATCTCACTTCCTCATCACTGCCGAAAGGCTTGCGGGCGCAGAGAGTGGTGCATGTCTTGCCTTTGGCAGTCCTTTGTCTCCACTCACCGCGGAGTGCCCCGTCATCTTAACCCTGCCTGTTCTGGCGGAATTTCACTGCATTTGCTCGACATCGCATTCTCTGCACACCCGTACTGTGGGCTTTTAATGACAAACCCTCACCCCTTCTTTCTTCTTCTTACTTCCTCGACCAACACAACTACCACAAACCTCTCAACCATTTCAAGATGCAGCAACAGCAAGGCAACGCTTATCCCCCTCAGCCCTACCCGCCCCAACCGGCCGGCGGCGTTGCCTACCCGCCTGGAGCCATGAGCGGCTGCGGCTATGCAGGCGACTCCGCGGGTTACACTGGCACTGGCGCGGGCATGGCCCCCCTCCAGGGCGGAGCCATGTATTCGCAGCCTGGCGGGGCCTACCCCCCCGGCGCAGCAGCCCCCATGCAGGGCTACTCCCCCATGGGCCTAGCGCCCGGCGGCTACCCCCAGCAGGCCCCCTTCGGAGGACAGCCCGGCCCCGCTGGCGGCCTGGCGCCCCCGTCTGCTGGCGGTGACCTCTACGCGGTGGCACAGCAGTTCGGTCTGAGCCGCGAGGAGGCCGACGGGGCGCTGGCGGCTTACGCAGAGATGAACGGCATGGACCGCGGGGCCATGAGCTCATTCGGCCTGGGCCACGTCCAGAAGATGCTGGGCCACGTCTTTGGCAGCGGCCACGGTCATGACGACAGCCACGCCCACTCCCTGGCCGGCGCCCTCACCGGAGCCCTCGCGTCAGGCCGTGTGCCTCCCTTTAAGGACTTCCTGGGCATGCTGGGCGCCTACAAGCTGGTAAGCGATATCGCGATTGCAACGCGTTGTGTATGTGGTGATGATGGCTAACAGCCGCTTTTCCTGTTGGTATCAGCAATCGGGACTCGGACTGGGACATGGGCACGGCAAGGACAAGAAGCACAAGGACAAGAAAGACAAGAAGGACAAGAAGGAGCACAAAGACAAGAAAGATAAGAAGGACAAGAAGGATAAAAAGGACAAGAAAGACAAGAAGCACTAGTAAACATCAACTGCTGACAATTAATTGTATGCGTTGTAGATACAATGAATCGTACAAATGAAAGAACATACCAGACACTTGTGCACCTTAAGTACTTTCATCGTAAAGGTAGTGATACAAGAGGGAGGCTGCGCACATGGCAAGGAGCAAACCTAGCTGTCCCACCTCTGTCCGAAACGGTGTCGCAGCGTTGTGGCTCGCGACGCGGACAATACCGGCGACATTTCCCAAGTGGGCCTCCGAAGTTGGGCGGCTGCGGTACAGCGAACATTCAATTCGTTAGCGAAGGACCATCGAGGCGAACAAGCACTTTCTTGATACACCTCTACCATTACGGGCACCGGTGCATGTGCCTACTTCCTCCAGTCTCTGCGAAACAGTCACAGAGACATCTTGATTTTTGTAAATTCTGCGCCAATTGCGCTACTCGAATCACAAGGAGACGATGGAAAGCCCCCCACAACCCAGCGGCGAAAATGGAGGCACCCTACATGCTGCAGGCGAAGTCACTGTCACGGTTGAGGTGAAAAACTCAGAGGGCAAGGAGGAGAGGACCAACTTCGAGGCTCCACGACGCTCATGGAGTACCTTTGCCAGGCGTACACCGAAACTAAAGTACGTAATGCTCTTCTTTTCGAATGATTATTTTACAGAATTGATTTTCATCCTCCCTCCCTTGCTACCTCTTCAGGAGCGCTTCGGCTCCTGACAATAAGATAGTGGTAGCGCCAGCTGCAACGACTGAAGCCGAAGCCAGCACCGCTACCACTACCACGACGCCCGTTGCTCCAGCTTCAGCTTCATCCTCTGCCGGGTCGAGCCCGACCGTGGGTCTGCTCTCTGCGACCTCAGCCACCTTCTCTTCCGGCTCCTCCCTCTCCTCTTCCGCCATTCCCGTCACCACCCAGACGCCGCCACTGGCCTCTTCCGCGTCTTCGCTCGGTCTGCCGCTCTACCTCTCGTCGTCTTCGCTGCTGGGTGGGCCCAGCAAGGAGCAGCCCGTGGAGCGAAGGTCGTCGGGCCTCAAGTGGTTCCAGCGCAAGACGCCACCGGCAGCGGCAACCGCCGATAGTAAGGACAAGCCGCTTGTCTCCCCGCGTGCCGACACCGACAAGAAGGAGGAGAAAAAGGACACCAGCAGGTAGCGTTCGTTACACCGCCAGCTGTCTCCTCTCTTTCCAAGCGCTCTCCTTGTCTCACGGTGTCTCGTCGTCGATGTGCAGTGCGCCGTTGGGCGTGGAGACCATCTGCCCGGTGTCCTATGCCGACTTGAAGCGACAGCTCGACACGGTATTGCCCCCCCTCCCCAATCTCTCCCGAAAGTCAGCCGGGAGGAATCTCGGCTATCCGGCCTTGGTGGCTGACGCTCTCGACCGTGCTGTCCAGTTGAAGCGCGAAAACAACCGACTGCGATTCGAGAACAGCCACCTCTTCAAGGAGCTGGACATCGTGCATCGACAGCTCTCGCTCAAGCTCAAGCCACCAACACGTACGCGTGCGCCTTTAAAAGATCGGGGGGAGGGTCTCACTACTGCGTCTCTGCCGCAATGGCGATCCGATGTGCTCACCTCCGTGTCCCCCATTTCCCTGCATCAGCCAAGCTGAGCAAGCAAGATTCGCTGGACATACTGAGTTCGCAGACGGCCTACTCGTACAACATCGATACGGGCCTCACCTTCACGTAAGTCTCTATTACTTCTCTCTCACTTGAAACCAATAGCGCGGTATGTGCGTCGATCTGATGGGACCATGTAATCGCATGGACGTGTGGTAGTGTTCCTCTGGACGAGTTCCTGGAGCAGTACTACAAGGACTATCCCGAATCGTTGGCCGACCTCACCATCTATCAGGTCTCTAGCATGTGCCCTCTAATGGCAAAGTGTGTCGTACCTGCTGACGCCTTCCACGCGAACTTTTGGTGGTGTTGTGACGCTGCGTCTCGACACAGCGCAAGGGAAAGCTGGCGTCGTTCAGCATGCGAAACGGTACCGATGGAGTCGAGGGAGACGAGCGGAGCAAGCTCAAGGCCAACCTGGAAAGCGCGCTCATCACTCAAGAGGACGGCAAGTCCACGCAAGGTACGGCGGCACCGCCCCACAGCAGGCACGTGGGCTCAGCCCGTCCCATTCATTCCATTCCATTCCCGCAGCCGAGGGGGAGACCCAACCGCACGAGTCGTTTATCCCCACGATCGTCAAACGCCAGTTTGCTCGGTACACGCCGCGCCATCGGAATCGCCTGCCTCTCCTGGCGCTCTCGTGACTGCGCCGCTGACGTCACACGCTGAGCAGGGACGTGCCGAGCATGATCCGCATCAACGGCAAGATCGTCAACGGGCGAACGGACAACGAGAAGGTGCTCATCGCTTACCGGATCCTGCACGACGGACTCGCCGGAAACGACAAGCTCGTCAACCTCGTCATGAGCCTCGCCAATCAAAACCTCGGCATCTTCATGTATGAGAAGCTCGTCAAGTACGTGTGCCTCTTCTTTTAAGTACTGATGCAGCGTGTGCACGTGCTCACGTCTGTCAAACGTCTGCGAACAGGCACTACACACAGATAGGAATGATCGTCAAGCAGAGCTGGCATCACTACCTGGACATCACGCTGAGTCGAGTGAAGGTCAACAAGTACACCAACAACAAGAACGTCATCAACGAGCTCGTCAACGACTACCTGCGCAAGGAGCGGGCGGCCGCCTCAACGACGAGCCAGCCGAGCTGCCAAAAGTACGAGAACGGCGTGGTCTATCTTTCCGAGGAGGAATCGAACAGCGACCACGATGTGTCATCCAGTCCCAAGACCAGTACAGTCTCCACACACACACACACACACACACACACACACACACACACACACACACACACACACACACACGATGCTCAGGCGTGCGCGTTTGCTACAGGGCGGCGCACACGATCGCGCAGAGAGCGGGCCAAGCGGAGCGGCCGGAGAAAGGCGAGTCGATCCGCGCCGGTGGAGAATCAAACGATCGACGAGGAAAAGGCCAAGCTCGTCGAGGGGGTCGGCATCTACATGCTCGCCATCTTCGAGCTCCAGAACACCGACCTCGACGGCGCCCCGCTCTTCATCAAGGGCATGATGGAGATCCGCTTCCGAAATAGCCCTGACGGCATGCCCCTCCTCCTCCTTCTCTTCCTCCTCCTTCTCGCATTCTAACTCTTGACCATGTCCCATGCAGGCGGCGCGGTGCATGTGCTGTACTCGTCTCCAGCGTTCGACGTGCTGTCGTTTGTGCATTCGATCGACTTGGACGCGCCGACCGGCGACAGCGAGACCGAATCGGAGGACACCGACAACGACGACGCAGACGACCCCGCGAGGAACAGCGAGTCCAAGCGGCAGGAAGAGCGCAAGCCGCTCTCGGCCGAGGACGAACAGGCCAAGAAGGAGGGCGAGGAGCACAAGGCCGAGGCCTCGAGCGAAGCGGGCGCGATGGCGCTGCACGACGACTCGAGCAGCCCAGTCGCTGCCGACTCGAGCACAGAAGCTTCGCCGCCCGCGGGTGTGGCCGTGGACCGCGAAA
Organism: Acanthamoeba sp. SK_2022b; assembly: GCA_027943245.1. NCBI lineage: Eukaryota > Discosea > Longamoebia > Acanthamoebidae > Acanthamoeba > Acanthamoeba sp. SK_2022b. The sequence continues at coordinate 17,161 of JANDJZ010000197.1, forward strand.
GCGACGCCAAGATGAAGGAGGCCCACGGCGACGACCAGCTGACCTCCACCACAGCTCCCGCCAGCGAGACCGGCAAGGAGAAGGCGGGCGAAGGCGCTGCCGAGGAGACCGAGCGCCCGACCGAACAGTCGAGCCAGGCCGAGCGACCGGCGAACGACGCCGTCGACGAGGACGAGAAGGTCGTGGTGCAGAAGGGCCGACGGCGACGCGTGCTCTCCATGCGCGACCTCACACTGGCCGGCATCCCGCCGTCGATGGCGGCCAAATCGTCATCGTCGACGACTACGGACGCAGCGGGCGAGACGGCGTCGGGCGGCGAAGGAAGCGGCACGACGAGGGAGCGCGCGCGGAGCCTCGGGCGGAAGGAGGACGAGGAGTGGTTCAGGCGCATGGAGGAGGGCATCGCAACCAGCCCGCGAGGCCCCGCCACCACTGCCCCCCACACCGGCACAGGCAGGGAGAACTGAGCCCGAATTCATATTTATTCTTGCTGTAAGTAAAGGTGCGGCGTGGCCCCGTTTATTGGCCATGTCATGGCCAATAGAAATTCAAAGCCACTTGGTTGGGCCTTCTCATTTGTTGGTTTTTAACCTAAAGGCTTGATCAATTTTGTTCCTGGTACGGCTCTCACAAGTCTTGTTTTGTTTCTTTGCTCCGGCGACATGAAGATGTGCGAGAGAATGTTGCCAGCTGTGATCAGCAGCATCCTGTTGCTGCTGTTGATCATGCCTACCAGTGACGCTACCCTCCGCAGCTCGGTAGTCACGGCGGAACCCGGTGTGCTGAGCATCTCCGATGCCATTGCCAGCCATTCCGGCGCCGGCGGCGAGGTGCATGTGATGGGTGGCACTTACCTCAACGAAACCAAGACCTTTGCCAATGGCAACTTCATCTTGGTGTACGCATGCCCTCTCGGACGGGCCACGGAACAGGTGTTTAATACGCCCGGGCGGCCAAGCATGAAGCGCAGCAAGCCGGAGCAACGCGGCGACAGCGACGAGCCATGCGCCAACAGCGACAAGCCACGCCAGGATCAAGCGGGCCAGGGCGAAACAAAAAGGTACCTTCCCTCTCTCTCTCTCTCTTCCTCTACTATCGGGAATAGCCAAATGCGTTTGGCGTTCCGCGATGTACGCCTTCAAGCATTTCGATGCTTGATTTTTCATTTGATCGGGGAACTGGGCGTGCATCATCTCGATGAACTGCACGCCCACGTTTTTGGATTCATTTCGATGAGTTCCATAACTCTCCGATCACGATGCGCACGTTGTGGTTTGCTAATGCAGTGCAGACGGTGTTTTTTGGCGCCATCACAGATCGACAAATTCGTTGCGAGTAGTGTTGTACGCGACGAGGCAGGAAGATCGCTCAAGCTGGTAACGATTTACAACGTTTTCTACAATCGGACGGACCATGTCGATAGGCTCCCCCTCAATCAATGGGGAATCCTCTTCGCCGCGTCTCTCGATCGCGTCCATCCCGGCTGGCGGCAGCACCAGGCGAGGAAGGGGCTTTATCCGTTGGCACTCAAGGGCCTTTATGGTACGTACAGGTCTGTGCGCTGGTTTGATGTCACATGATGTTAATCCTTTTTTTATTGTAATGATGTCAGGTCCGGAGATCAGCGGCAAGAAAGAGGAGCACACCATGCGGCCGTATCAACGCGCGACGGAGGACATCAAGAAGACGGAGGCAGATCTCGTTGCCTTCTGCATCCAACTTACGCACACCATCAACGGATCGATAAAAGCTCTTGCCAGCGTTGAAGATGAAGTTGATTGGGCAAAGAGGAAGGCGCGGCTCCTACTTACGACGTCGCATTTTGTCTCTCCGCCTGTCGAGGAGGTCAAGAGCTACATACGCACGCAATTTTTAAACGACATTGCAAGTAAACAGATCCCTAACGATTTCGATGTGCCCCCTGACTACCTGGTAAATTCGTTTATTCTGTAATGGAATGTAAACGCCATTATTCGCTAATTTTCTTGTTCTTGCGCTTAGCCAAGCGACGTGCAGGTAGCGGGCGAGGCAGCTCTTCCTCAGGGAAGTGGCGCTTGGGGATGTGAGCTCGTTTCGATCCCGCCGGGGCCGGTACGAATCTCTTCGAGCGCGTGGGGGGAGTGATGATGTTACTCTCGTTAATGTCATCGTCGGTGCTTGCAGGATCCTCCACCGCCATGTAACTTGACGTCTCCAGACTCAGCTCGATGTTGAAGGTACTCCCCTCATGGTCGTCGTCGTTGTTGTACTTCTCCTTGTGCGCATCCTCATCGCCATCGTTCTCACTCTCGCTCGCAGATTGGGCGTTGTCATCGTCACTCTGAACATTGGCAATCTCGTGCACAATGTCATCACTCAGGAGCTGATTCTTGTGGCGTCGCCGAGGCCGTGGCTCCAGCATCCGTGGTCTGCCGCCTGGCGCGGCAAAGCCCAGGGGCTCGCATCGTCCTTCATCATTGCTGGTGAAGATTGTGGGGTCCTCGAAGATGGTGGGGCTGATGCAGCGCAACCACGTTGGGTATGAATCATCTGCCCACCCCTGCAGCAGTGTAATCGCGACGATGTGTTTGCACTGCTTACCCGTATAGATGTGGTATGGGCATGAGCAGGTTCCGAGGTTGGCGTTGACGTGGTACCGACCGATGGCGAAGAGCTGTGGCACGACTTCGACAATCGACTCGAGATGCTTGTGCAGTGTTGCCTCGCCGTTTGCTTTGGTATGTCGCATTCGCTTCTTCGACGTTGTAATCGTGCGCTGCGCTCCGGCCTTGAACTGATTGAAATTCATCTTGAAATGGACGAACAGGCCCAGGACGATGGTGAGCATGAGCGAATCTGGCGAGGCGGCCTTCTTCCGGTTGAGGTACGTGTACGAAAGCATCTTGAAGATCGACTCCGTCGCATTGTTCGTGTTCTCAAGGCCGACATCTCTCCCCAGGACTCGAAGACGATCGCTCCAGCCGTCACGCCAGTTGTCACTGAGCCAGTTCGTGCTGAAGTAGGTGAAGAATCCAGGGCCAGCCGTCCTCTTGACCTTCGCCAGCGCTTCATCCCAGTCTTTCGTGGTACGTGCCCGCTGCAGGCGCTTGAGGCAGGCCATCACCTTTCCACGTTTTTCTGTTGTGTGGCGTTAGCCTGGTGATCATGAAGCTGACATGTGTGCTAATATACCTGGCTTGCAGAAGCGGGTAGTCGCGCGTCGCCAGGCCTGCTGGACATGGAAGTCGCAGAGCACGAAGTCAAGGCCAAGAGCGGTGATGGCTGCACGCTCGCGAGCATCTTTGTCGATCATGATCGTCGGTCGCCAGGCGGCATCTCCCAGGTTTGTGAGAACGATGTTGATGAATTTACTCAGCATCTCTGATGTATCTGTTGACATCAGCGCCATTGCGATTGGCCAGGTGTGCCCATCGGTGTCGCTGGCCACCAGAGCATAGAGCGGCAGTCCGTAGCGTGTGGCCTTGTAGAGGCCATCTAGGCCTACTACGCGCCCGCCCCATTCACGAATGATCTCGCGAGCATTTGGGGCCTCGAGGACGATGAGGAAGGGGCGGCGATCGTTCCAGGCCTCCTGGATGGTCTCCTCGCCTTCGCCAGGGAACAGGACGGTGGGCGCGATGTCGGGTCGTTCGATTGTTGCTTGCAAGATGGACACCAGGTCTGGCCCCCTCTCTCGTTGCAGCCGCCGCGCGTATGCCAGCATATTGGTGATTTGGGTTTGTGTTGGTGCAACAGTGGTGCTAACTGCCCCTGTTGCGTTGGCGCGCTTGTGCAGGCGCACAACCTCCTTCGCAGCCGTCGTCGATCGTCCGGTGCCACTGTAGGTGAGGCCATCTCGATCCATGATTTCCGCACGGATGTGGCGGGCCATCCGCATCTGGCCAAGGACGGGCCGGAAGAGCTCACCATGGCTCCCCTTATGCCAAAGGTACACATACTGAAGATCGCGTACGTCTCCTGCCCACCGCAGTGCCTTTCGACAGGCGGCCTCCTTACTGCTTGTTGCCTCCGCAGGCTTCTCGCAGTTCGCACGGCCGTTGCAGTTGCCAATCTCACCCAGCACGAAGTTCGGATTCTCGCCTACTTCGTCGATCGGCTCCCACTCCATGACGCCGACGACTCGCGGGTTCGACCTCTCCCCTCCTCTTGCGTGTGCACTTAGTTTTACCACACTCGTGTTGACCCTCATCGACTGCGTCCGCCACGCTGCCTTGCAGAAGTCCGGTGCGTCAGGGTGTTCGCCACACCACCATGCTGCCAGCGCTGTTGCAGGAATCCGGCTCAAGAACCTCCACTCTTCTCCCCACCTTTGCTGGATCTCAGCTGGTGTCTCCATCTTGTTATTCCGGTGCTGGACTCAGATGCGTTAGGCGTAGAAATAAAAAAAGGAAGGCTCGTCCTTTTTTAACCCTGTTCCACCCCTCCTTTCCGCATTTTTGGCGCCTTTTTTTTGTTTCCGAACTTTCATTTCCCTCCCGATTTTTAACTTGTCCCACTCCGAACTTTCAACGTATCGCTAAATTGTGTGCCATACCCAGTATCCTCAATGCCACGACGATATCTGGGGCCAACGGGAACGCGGTGTGGTTGTCCGTCAACAACTATTGGTCGCTGCAGATCCAGGGCGAGCCGCTCACCCTTGAGAGCTGTGCGCCTCCTCCCCGTGACCTCTTGCGTTCAAACTACAAGGTTTGCTGAATGAATTCCCCTTGTGTTCGTGGCTCGGTGGTCCGCTCGGCTCCAGGTGGCCTCGAGTTGCAGATGAACTCGATCTTCCTCCAGGAGGCGTCTTTGTACATCAACGACCCGCCGGACACCGGTGCGCACCTGCGCGCAGGCGGAGGTTTGCTTCGTGCGCTCTAAAGGTCGGCCATGTTTTGATGTGTGCAGGCCTGAACGTGATGCCATACGTCAACTGGACTCTAGGCGTCGATGTTACCACGCAGATCACCAGCACTGCTGGAGATCAGAGCAGTAAGCCGCCCTTTTCGCTCTCCCTCTTCGCCCTCCTTCACCAACACTACTCGCACCGAATGATTGTTTATCAGTGGTGTTCCCTGACATCATCCAATGTGTGACACGTGAACGTGTTGTACTTTCAGGGAAGCTGATTTCCATCTCCTCTAATGCCACATGGTCACAGTATGGCAACGTCGTGCTGCAAACATCCGGTCCCACGGGTACACGTCACATGCCGATGCTGCTGACCGCCCACCACTTCACTCATCACTTCCTCATTCGGCGTGCCTATAAACTCCTGCCACGCGCAGCTGTTTCTCTGCAGGGCACATGGGAGCAATCAGGAAGAACCCGGATCACCGGCACCAATGCACAGGGTACATGTTGCCACGTGTATACGAATAGCACCATTGCTTTCCCCCTCCCCCAAGTACTCTGCCGCGGCGGGGCTCACACGCCAAGTGGCTCTGGGTGGCTCGATCAGGCGTCCAGGTGCAGGCCGGAGGATTGTGGCGGCAGAACGCGCGGATAGAAATCGCGAGCAATTCCTCTGGAAGCGGCACGCCACACCCCCACACCCGCACCTCCACAACTGTTCTTCTTTCGAGTGTCTGATTCAAGCATCTCTCTATGTGTGCGCACACATACGGGTCTAAACGAGATCAGGCGTGGCTTTCCTTGGAACGGGAGGCGTGTGGGAGCAGACTGCTGATGCAGCTTTGTCTAGTTTCAACGACAGCGTTGGTTCGTTCGTGCCCGTGTCCGTGTACATCTGTTGTTGTTTTTTCGTTGTGCGTCGTAGTAGTCATCTTTCCCTCTTAGAGGGTCGGCATTCGTTTTCACACTAATGGTGATGATGGGCGCGAACGAACAGGTGTTTCTTTCAACGGCGGCGGCAAGTGGCAGCAATCAGCGCGCTTCCAAGTCAACGTGACAAATGGGTCGACCGGTAAACGAAAAACTTATCTCGGCCTCGCTCACTCACACACAAATACTGCCTGTCATTCTCCCTCATTCCCCCACACGTCGGGCTCCCTTCAGGCGTGACCATGCAAGGAGGCCAGTGGACCAGCAATGCGGACACCGTCTGCACAGCTCCGTTAGCTCTGTGGAGCACTTGTACGTCGACGCGTCATTTTTCCTACTCCAGTTGCCTATTCTCTGCTGCGATCGGCGCTCACGCCACAGATTCAGGCGTATTGCTTAACCCGGGAGGAGTGTGGACCCAGTCCCGGTCGGTCACCATGGACATGAACGGCTACCCAAGCGCCGGTGCGTCCTATCATCTAGCCCAGCTCGCAACTTACCAGACCAGCACAGCAAGAAGTTGCACGCAGACTCGCTGAGACGGTGGTGGTGCGTTTTTGACAGGTGTCGCCATAAAAGGCGGGACGTGGACCTCGACGAGCACGAGCACGACCAAGATCACCGGCCGAGACACGAGCGCCGGAGTCGAGCTGCAGAACGGCATCTTCGATCAGAGCGGCACGCTGGAGGTCAACCTCATTAGCGTGGTCGTGAGCGCAGCTGCCGGTGCGCACTTGATTTTACCGTGTCGCACCTCATTGGTCGGCTGACCAGTGTGCAGGCGTCTTGTGCGACCCGACGGGGCAGTCGTCCGTCGTATGGAAGCAGCAAAACACGACGACCATTCGGGCGACCAAAGCCACGGGCGTGTTGCTCAAGTCGCCGATGCAGTGGCAACAGTTGGCCGCCACTAGCATCGTGCTTGACGGAAACGCCGTTGGTATGTCGGTTTCATGGCGCTGTGCTCTCTCATCACACCACTCAAAATTTCTGATGCATGCATGACACTGGCAATATTGGCAGGGGTGAACATGAGCGCGGGCGGATCATGGTATCGGCGCGACAGCTTCACCGTGAATGTGCTCGCAACGGCGAACGCGAGCGTCGCCACAGGTTGAGGCCAACCAACCCTTTATCTGTCGATTATCCGCCACACTCACCCGGTTGATGGGACACACACATACACACATACACACTACATATAGGGTTCATCTGCGGCAGTTCGCAAGACTGCTGCTCGCAGGTGCAGGACACCAGCGCTGTCACCTTCACTGCGCTGTATAAAACCGCCACACGAGGTTAGCCAGACTGTTTCTTCTTTACGCCTTTTCGCAAGCGCGGTGGTTCGGTTGTCGGTCTCACGCTGCATTGCGACATCCAGACGATTGTCCCACAACGAGGCCGTCACCGTCGTCGACACCAGCACCGACCTTGGCACTTGTCAACACCACGGCCACGTTCAGCAACTCGACGCCCTCAGTCTCTGTCTCCGGCTCCACGTCCTCATCGCCCTCGAGTATGACTCCTCCCACTTTTGCCTTCGAACTACCCAGGAGGGAGGGGAGAGAGCAGGTGGGGTGACTTGTGCGTGTGGGTGATGCGTGCAGGCCCAACAACAGGCAACACCGACTCGAAGCAGGAGGTGGCCGTGACGCTGAGCCTGGCTAGAGTGAGCGTGGGCAATGAGTCGAGCACTCCCACGAGCTTCTCCGTCCGCCAGCTGTCGGACGACAACAACTCAACATCGGCCAATCACACCACCACTACGGCGTGGCTCTATCAGGCACAACTGGATGCGAACACGAGCCTTGCGCAGACATTTGGCTTCTACAGCCAGTCAGAGGCGCTGCAGTTCGCAGGGACCAAGTTCAACGTGGGCGCCGGCTCGCTTAAGTGGTCACTCAACCTGACCGCCGCCGGTGGCTCCAGCAGCGGCGCAGGATTCGATGTCGAATACGAGCTGGGCACGCTGCTATCTACAGCCGGCCACAGCACGGAGGCGGGGTCGTCGAGCGAGGTGGTGCGCAAGGCCGACACGCCACAGCGCGGCATGACGACCTATGTGGTGCGCCTCAGCAGCGAGTCGAGTGTCGTGGTGGCGGTCGAGGTGTTCGACGTGGCGCTCGTGGACGGTCTTTACGCGCGCCTCAACCACAGCCTCCAGCTCGTGAGCAATGCCACTAATACCAACGCAACGACGAGCCAGGGCAGCTTCCGCCTTGTGCTCCAGTTCCCAGCGTTTGCCAAGTCGCTGGAGTACGACCCGAGCATCGGGCTGGGCGTGCTCCTCACCGGCTCCTCGCGCTCTGGAGGAGGAAGCGACAACACAGCGTTGATCGTGGCCACTGCGGTGGCCATTCCCCTGGCCGTGCTCTTCGTCGTTGGAGTCATCGCCATTGGTTCCTTTATCGCGTGGCGGGCGAGCCGCCGGCGACAGTCAGCCCTCTCCGTAGAGTTCGGGCAGGTTGATCCAGACGAAGAAGTTGGGCTGTGAGCGTGCCCGGAGTGGCCAACGCCAGTCAATAAACAAAACATAACTCTTCATCTGTCTGGCTCGAGTCTACGCCATTGACAAGTAGCAACTGTTCATCAGTTCACGCAGCGGCACACATGTACATGTGCGGAGTTGGCAATAAGATGCAGCGTTTGTATATTTGGAATGCCAGGATTTTGGCGCCAAAATATCTGCACGCAACGCCAGCGGAAGAAGCAAGATGGAGCAGCGGAGGCGCAAGAGGCTAAGCGTTGCCGTTTCGTTTCGGGAGAACACCTGCGTGGAGGAGAATGAGGACGTGGGACAGGAGAACTCGCCACCCAAACACCCAACAACTCAGCTTAAATCAAACGTAAGCAGAAAATCTGTTGTCCAATTCAAGGAGAACGATGATGCCGTCGAAAAGCGCAATCGTCGCAAATCCAGACTCATGATTGAGGAGGCTCTTGGTGGTACTGCATGCCCAACTCCATTGCTTCCACCTTACAGAGGTTTGTAACGCCGTTACTACAAACCACAGGCTCTGCGCTCTCACCGCACAAGCGCAGCGCCGAGAAGGGCAAGGCGACGCCGCAGCGGCCCAGCTTGGCAGGCGGTAGCGGACTCCTCAGGCGCAAGAGCGTGCTGCCGCGTCACCTCCCCAAGACCCAGCTCATCGAGCTCTACTCGGAGTGCATTCGGCTCAGCGCCGAGAACGTACGCCTCCCTACAGCCGGCTTGATAACCAGTCTGTGCTTTGATTAATGCATGTGTTGTGCGTGGTGTGTATTTGTAAAAAACAGAAAATAAACCAAAAGAACTCGTGGTCGCTTGATCTGATCGACCACATAGACGACGTCTTGCAGAGCAACTTCAACGGCGAGGAGGCGAGCGGGGTGGGCAACTTCCAGGCGGCAAGCTGCACGCTGGACGCCAGCGTAAAGATCTACTCGTGTCGAGTCGACTCCATCCACAACGAGGCCTACCGCGTGCTGGGCGACCTCTCACTCACCCGAAACGGCAAGAACTCACAGCGTGCGTGTCCCAAGCCGCCTAGCCCTGCCGCGCTGCCTAGCATGCTCATGCGTTCCCTCACTTGGCAGACGACGAAGACGAGACGGAGGGCGCCGAAGGTGAGGGCAACGACGAGCGCCAGGCCGCGGGGAAGAAGGGCGCCGCGAGGAGGAAGCGGCGGGCCCGCGTCGACACCATCGAGAAGAACCCCGCGTCGCTCCTGGTCGACGACTTTGGGTTCGGGCTGGGCCTCGACCCGCTCTTCCGCAAGCTGAGCTCGGGCTTTGACGAGAACGGCGCCCAGGGGCTGCTGCTCAACCAGCTGCCCATCAACCGCCACGCAGAGGTGTGGCCGCGACCATCGACCCCCCTCTCGCCTCGTTGGTTTGCCCTGAGCTGCCTAACGTGCGTCGCTTCACACTGTGCAGGTAGTGCTGGACTCGTCGGCCACGTTCATGTCTGCCAACGACGTGGACAAAGACGAAGGCGAAGAGGGAGACACTGACGCGCCTCGTCCCTCTGAGCGCTACTACTCTCTGCCGGCGGACCTCGTTCAGTCTGTGCGACGCGCGCTCCGGGACAAGGTCGTGCTGTGCCCTCCGCTGTGCGAGCAGCAACAGCAGGCGGAGGCCCTCGATGACCACGACTTCGTCGAGCCCGCGTTCGAGCTGGACTCGGACGAGGCGGAGGGTCACCACGTCGCCGCAGACGAAGGCGGCGCGGGACTGCTGTGCACACTCGGCCTGCACAGCTTGACCCCGGCCGCGCCGGCGTCGTTGGCCGACCTCGACGCGGACAACTTTGGGGGCGACGTCGATGACGACGACGACATCGGAGGAGTCTCTCTCGACGACAGCCACATGGAGGCGGGGGCCTTCCCCCACAGCAACGACACACAACTCGTACGCCTCGCGGCCTCATCCTGTCCGAGCCGGCCTCTGACCGCGTGGTGCTTCAGGACCCGAGTCGAGGCGCGGCGAGGCACACGGGGCGAGCGGCGGGCGACTTGGAGTCGCTGCTCGGTTCGCTCCAGCTGGGCGCGTCGGGCTGGGCCGGGCCAGCTCACTGGAAGTACAAGCCCGCCAAGGCCGGTAAACGCTCGCCCTCCTCGCCCTCTGAGCCCCGGGGGGCCTCTCTGCTAAGACCCAAGCGCGTGTTCGGTTTGGGGCAGTTGTGGCGAAGGCGAGCAGAGACAAGGGAGCGGAAGGCGCGGAGGAGAAGGGGGAGGAAGGCGAGGACGACGACGGTGAAGAAGAAGAGGAACGGGTATCGGCGGCCAACAGGAAGGGCAAGAGGAAGGCGCCCTTCTTCGTCGACTTTGACGCTCCGCCCATCGATACCAAGCTTGCCTTTGCCACCTCCCGTGCCGCCACCACTCTCTCTCAGGCCGTCCTCAAGAAGGCTCGGGAGGAGGTACACATCGCTCACAGCATGCTTCATCGTGTTGTGTGCTGTGTGTTGTGCTCAACCCCGTATGGTAGGACTACCTGTTGCCTCGGGACGTCAAGTACGACTATCGGGCCCTGTGCTCCTATTTCCTCCACCCGACCCGCGCCATCGGCTCTGCGCCCATCATCGCCTCCTCTGCGGGTACGCAGGCCTCAGGCCTCAGCCCGGAGCCCCCCCCCTCTTCCCGCCACAAGCCGTGATCGTTGACGTCTGTCTGGCGCTGTCGGCCAGCCCTTCTCGGAGGAGTTGCGCCGTACGGCGGGCAGGCCAGCCACCCACACTTTGACGCGCCGGCCGAGGACACTCCTCATCATGCGGACGTCGACATGAACCTCGGCGCGGACGCGGACCTGGACATGGACATCGATATGGACAATGACAGCGGCAGCGACCTCGACGACGGCGACGAGCATGGCGGCCATGAGCTGGTAACTCGCGAGCTCAGTTGCCTTTGCTGGAGGGGAGGTCGTGGTCTGACCGGCTCGCCGGGGGAGTGGGCGTCGATGTCCGCAGGAGGCAGGCACGCCCTCGTTGGGCTCCGATGACCCGCCGGATGGCACGGGGGCCGCCGCCGGCGCTGGGGAGGGCGGCGATGAAGGCGGGCTGGAGTTGGTGGAGCAACCGCGAAAGGTCCACAGCGAGGCCATCTCCTACGCTCGCGTGGCCAAGAAGATCGACGTCATCGCCCTCAAGCGGGCCCTCTCCCACCAGATCACCGCATCGCCTCCTCCCGTATGCACGCCTACCCCCCTTTCCCCCTCTCCCCCCTCGTCCATTCAGAGGCTGACCTCCGCTCAACGCGTTGGTGGCGGGGGGGGGGGCTCGACCAGGACAAGGTGCAGGACAAGGCGGCGGGCATATCGTTCAAGGGCCTCCTGCGCAAGCTGCCGTCGCGCATCAAGGACAAGCGCACTCTCGAAGACCTCTCCGTTCAGGTACAAGCCACGCCCCCGTGCGCTGACCACACACGTGGGACTCACGCGCTCGTGGTGCTGTGCCAAGGTGTGCTTCATCACGCTGCTCCACCTGGCCAACGAACACGACCTGGAGATCACCGCCGACGGGGCCGACAACGACGACAAAGACGAGGAAGACGAGGACGCGCTGATGGCCTATCCCACCGACCTGTTTGTTCACGTGCCAGAGCGGCGGTAGAACCACCCACTCACAATTATAGCAGCCAGCGAATTGTGCGAAAGTGATGGATTGGCGTGCGTCGCCCAAGTCGGGTGTCGCGCGGCTGTGTGGGAAAGCGCTCTCCGTTTCCGCTATGGGCTGTGTGCAACGGGAGGCCGGCGCGCCGAGGATGAGGCGATGTAGTGGGTGGTCTTGGCTCTGGCCAGCGGCCTGTCGTTGGAGTAGAATCGGGTGCTCACCACGGCCAGCGTTTCTCCGTGTCGCGTCACCCTGCGCAACGCGTCATCAGGTCAGGCCACTGTTGGTCATTTGCGTGGGGGAGGTGAGCCGTGCGTGCCTGGACTCGATGCGCACGGTCGAGGGGGCCTGCAGGGCCGACTGGACCGAGAGCTTCATATCGAGCATCGATCCGGGAGTCGGGTGGCTGCACATGTAGCAGTAGCAAGGGAGGTGTGAGCACATAGCCAACAGACTTCTCCTGAGAAGAAAGGTGAGGTAGTACTCGTAGATGTGAGAGATCACTGAGGAGCCGGTCATGTCTGCCAGAGCGCCAAACATGCCATGCCTGCACAATGGTTTGATAAGTTGAAACTCGCACTACCTGGCATCGAGTGTAGCCTCAGTCTGGCGTACCTGAAGAACCCGCCGGTGAGCACCGAGAGGTCGTCGTTCACGTCCAGCACATACCTGATGGACCTCTCCATCTCGTCCAAGGCCTTCAAAAAAAAAAAACGCAGGGAATGTTGGTGTAAGAAAACACCACAGTCACAGGCCTCGTAGCAGTACCTCCAACTTCATGTTATTGAATAGCATCTCTTCGAACGACTCGTAGGGGTGCTCCACTACAGCCTAAAACATCATGATAGCGAACTTTGAGCACGAGTAGCGAGAGGGGGGGGGGGAGGCGTGAACCCACTGGCGACGTACGGAGGAGTTGATTTCGGCCTCTCCAACGAGTGGTTGTTGGTCCATGAGCTTGGCGGATTTGGTGGTAGGTTGAGGTTGTGGGAGGGCTTCTCCTTCTTCAGTCGTAGCCACTTCGGCCTTTCTCTGCGTGATTGCGGCTCGCTTTAAGCAATGGGCCAACAACACTCGTTGCTGCACGCCCAACCATGACCCTGAAATACCTTTTTGGAAGACACGGTGAGCGTTGCGGGAGAGGCAGTGGTGCTGTGAGTGTGCAGTGCGCGGTGTATGCGTGGGAGGAGGTCTCGTCCTTGGTAAGCTGGTCCAGTTTTGGTGTCTTCCTCTGCTTTTCCGGCTGAGTTTCGGCGCCGAGTGGCGGAAATTCGGTGTCCACAGAAATTCAAAGCGCAGCAAAAATGCTCAGCTGTCGACAACGTAAATTTACTTTTTTAACTGATTTTTTCAGGACGGGAAGACAATCTCAATTCATTCAGAAAGGGTGCGAAAGGCGTCGAGAGCGAGAGGATAGTCATTTGCCGGGGTTACCAAACGGGGAGGAAGCCAAATCAATTTCAGTTTCTCATAGATCGAGAACAGACATGGAGATGCGAACCAGAAAGAGAATGAAGGAGGAGCCAGACGAGCAGATCTTTCTGCACTCGGCCACTCCCCTGGTTCCACCACTGGCGCCGGCCGAGGAGAAGCGCGTGGTGAAGGAGCTCCTGGACCAGGCTGGGGGAAAGATGACTGTGGGGGCCACCTTCTACGTGATAAACTTCAAGTGGTGGCAACTGTGGCAGCAGTATGTGGGCTGGAACGAGGACCAGGCCGAAGGCTCGCCCGCCTCCGCTACCCACCTCGGGCAGGCGGTGCGACAGAGACCCGGGCCTATCGACAACACCGAACTGCTGGAGGAAGGCGCCAGCCCCAATACCAAAGGTTCAACAGCATAATTGTATTATTAATAATTTATTTTATTTAGTGCTAGTTGCTCAGTGTTTCTAAATTTTATTATTGTTCCAATTACGCAATTTTTCCTTATTTTAATGTGTTTTTGGCCCAGGTCCAGGCGAGGAGTCGGACAGCGGGGAAGACGAGGACAGCGAAGAGGAGCAAGAGGCACAGAGCAATGGACAAGGAGGCGAGACCGGCGCCGCAAAGACGAGCGCCAAGCAGCCGGAGGAGCACTTTCTTCGTAGAGGGTTGGTCAAGGATGTGGACTACACGCTCTTCTCTTCGTCGGTTTTCAAGCACATCTACTCCTGGCACGTCGTCTCCCACACAGCTCCGAGCGCCTCACTGGTGTCCGCCGTGTGCGCCGGTGCTGATTTCGCGTCTAACTGTGCGTCCATGGGCAGGTATGGCTGTTCGCCGGTGATTGGACGCAAGGTGATCACGGTGGGCATTTTCCAGAAGCTGCAGGTACGCGGCAAGCCTTCGCGCACGCACACGCAGGAGCAGCGCCGGCCTCGAGATTTGGCGTGATGCTCACGCTCGCTCGTGGGCGCTTGCCGCTACTCTTGTCACGTAGGTCGAGCTTCATCCCATCGTGCTGTTGTGCTGCAACAAAGCTGCCACTACCACGCATCGTACGCGCCAGACAGCCGCCCTCCCCCCAAACCGCTTCTTTGCCGCGCCACACACACACACACACACACACACATCACGCACACCGACGCTCTCGTGTCGCTTTGTTTGTTTCTTTGAACGCTGCAGAAGCGGTGTCCACCTATAATATGGAGGAGCATCTCTTCAGTCTCACGGCCGCGCTCAAGGACGTGCGCCGCTACGTGGCCGGCAAGTACATGATCCCACCACACAAGGTGCGCCATCGCGTCCTTTGCCGCTTTCCCCTCTCCCCCAACTCTCGCTCATTCTCACTCACTCGCTCGTGAATTGTGGCACGGCTCGCTCTTGCGTTGAACGAACGAACGACTATGCAGAGCAAGCTCTACCTGGCGGTTGAGAACAACATGCAGAACCTGCGGCTGCTCGAGGAGTCGGCCCTCGGCCAGACCCTGGAGGACCTGGGCATCGCGAGCGGGCAGATACTCGTCCTGCAGAGTTACGGCATCGATATCGGGTCCAGCGAACGATCCTACACCTATTCCGGCACCCGGTCCACGTCGAGTACGCCTGCTCCCTCCCTCTTTTCTGGAGTGCTTGGCCGTGCAGCGCGGTGCCGCTTACTGTGAACATCGTTGCTGTCTGTGGTGAGCAGGCTGGAACTGGTCGCCGGTCGGCAATGCCGTGGGCAAGCCGCTCGAGCGTGGAGCGACGGGGCTCCACAATCTGGGCAACACGTGCTTCATGAACTCTGCACTTCAGTGCCTCTCCAACACCACTCCTCTGCTCCGGTACTTCACGCGCTCTCCTTATTTTGAATTATGCTGTTTTATTTTATTTTATTGTCAAAATAAAAAACATGTTGTGCTTGTATTTCATTTGTTGTTTAGCGTTTATTTTCGTTTGCATGTTTCATTGCGTGCTGGTCAACTTGAGGAGTGGTGCCTTAAGCTCGCCTCCCTCCTCGATACAGGTTCTTCCTCAACAACGCTCATCTCGCCGAGATCAACCCCACCAACCCACTGGGAATGAAGGGCGAGCTCGCGAAGAAGGTAAACGGGCCATTACTCCATGCAGAGTCTTCACTCAAGCAGGCGATCTGGTGTGTTTGCTTTGCTGATGACCGTGGACCGCTCCTCTCCCCCTCGCTCAGTTTGGGGAGCTGCTTGCAAACATATGGAGCGGTAAGTACACCTCGGTGGTGCCCAGGGAGTTCAAGAGCATGCTCTCCAAGTTTGCGCCCCAGTTCGCCGGTACTGCTCGTTCTCTCTCTCTCTCTCACGCCTTTGCCTCAAACCTGACTTCTCTCTCTCTCTCTCTCTCCTATGACTTGCCCTGCACAGGCTATCAACAGCACGACTCGCAGGAACTGCTGTCGTTCGTGCTCGACGGCATCCACGAGGACCTGAACAGGTTGCGTAGCCACACGTTGCCCTTTTTACCTGTTAACGAGTGCTGACTGGGCTCCTCTTATTGCTCCCCCCCCCCGCCACGCGTACAGAATCCTCCAGAAGCCGTACACCGAAAAGCTCGAGTTCTCTGAGTCCGACAATAACGACGCCCAGGCCCAGGGTGCGTTGTCCCGACCACTGCGCATCCACCAACTACTGTTGACACTGCAACGACGATTGTGTGTGTGTGTGTGTGTGTGTGTGTGCGTGCGTGCGTGCGTGCGTGCGTGCGGGCGGGCAGTGTCCTGGGACACGCACCTCAAGCGTAACAACTCGGTCGTGGTCGACCACTTCCACGGGCAGCTGAAATCGACCGTGGTGTGTCAGCACTGTGGTCACGTCTCCCTCACATTCGATCCCTTCGTCTTCCTCTCCCTCCCCGTACCCTCCAAAAATCAGGTGCGCCTCTTGCCGCTTGTTTAATTTTTACTTTATTTTTTTTATTATTGATCATTTTAATTATGTCGTTATTATTAATTCGAAACCTGGCGTGCTGTTGTGTTTCGTCGTGTCGTATGCGTGCAGCGTATCATCAACGTTGTGCTCTTCTGGCGCGACAAGAACCCGGTCAAGTATGGCGTGCGAGTGTCCAAAATGGGCACCATCAAGGACCTCAAGGTTAGCATAGCGCACACCCTTGTTGCGGAGCCACTGGGCTAATAGAGATATATCTTTTTATCAATAATTTATTCTATGCACAGGATCAACTCGCGCGATTGGCCGTTCTTGCGCCCGACCGGCTGGTGATGGCGGAGATCTACACCTTCCGCCCGTTCAAGATCCCCGACGCCAAGCCCCTCTTCGACATCCGCTCCTCCGATTTGATCTTCGCGTACACCTTCACCCACTCCCTTTTAATTATTACAAAACCACGATTTATTTTTATTTATTTTTTACTGTTCTTGAATTTTAATCCATGGAGAACGTAAATGAATGCCGCCAGGTATGAGGTGTTGCCGCCCGGAGCGGAGGTGATGGTTCCGGAGACGACCAAGGCTGAGGCGGCGCCACCAAGCCAGTCTCAACAAGAACCGGCCACCAAGAACGAGACAGACGCGACCGCGACTCTGGCCGGCCCCGAGGCCATGGAGGTCGCTGAGGGACAGCCACCGGCCGCAGTAAAGACACCGGCCGCATTCAAATTCGTGAACCAGATCGCCCACGTGCCCGTGTTTCATCGCAAGTTCCACTCGTCCAAGCGGTTCGACCTGTTCGGCCGGCCGCTCATCCTGTCGTTCGACCGCACCACGACCACCCACAACCAGCTCCACCAGATGATCTTCGAACGCGTTGTCAGGTACACATCGCATCGCGCCACGTCAACTCACGCACAGAACAGAGAGAGAAGGCCTGCGCTGTGTATGGCATGCGTGCGTGGATGCTAACACGACGAACAGGTATGTCGCGCTGGATCTGCCGAGTCTCAACCTCTCCCTCGTGGACGCGATGGTAAGTGCCAATTTTTAAAATTTTTAATGTGGTTATTCCTTCAATTTATTATATTTATCTAGTATAAAAATAGAGTTATATTTATTTATGAGAGGGGCGTCGTGGGGCAGGGCTATGGGCTGGGACACCACGTGCCTCGAGATGACGAGCTGTTTGTGTTCGAGGACGGGAACGTGGGCATCGCGATCGACTGGGACAAGGACGTGCTCAACAACATCGCCGTCAACAAGAAGGTTACTCCCTCCGTCCCCATGCTCGTCGTGCGTGCGTGTGTGTGTATCTCACGTCAACCGAGTGTTGTGTGTACTCAGGAATTCGAGGAACACGAGTCTCTCCAAAAGACGGAGGCCGACCAAGAGCTGTGCGTCACGCTGGACGACTGCCTCCGCATGTTCACGGCCGACGAACTGCTCGAGGGCGGCAGCCCCTGGTACCGCAAACGCGGGCTCCCTGTCCGTTGTGGCCTGCCTCGTTGCTGACCTTCGGCCCGCCTCGACGTGGTTTTCATCGCGCAGGTACTGCTCGGCGTGCAAGGTCCACAGGTCGGCACAGAAGCGAATAGACCTGTGGAAGTGCCCGCCCGTGCTCATCGTCCACCTCAAGCGATTCCAGTACACTCACGTTTTCAGGTACGTTCACTCCACACACACACACACACACACACACACACACAGAAAGAGAGAGAAGACTCACGCGCTCTGATTGGGATTGACACAGGGACAAGGTGTGTACCAAGGTCGAGTTCCCAGTGTCGGGGCTCGACCTGTCGCCCTACGTCAACCAAGTCGACCCCTCGACGCCGCCCGTCTACGACCTCTACGCCGTTTCCGTGCGCTTCTCCCTCCGCTTCTCTCCCCCCCTGACGTCCTCATTGACTGATGCGCCATGCGGCCCGCCCACTACAGAACCACATCGGGTCGCTCGGGTCGGGCCACTACACGGCGTTCACCAAGAACCCCAAGTCCAAGACCTGGTTCAAGATGAGCGACTCGGTTGTCGCTAAAGTGGAGAAGGAGGAGAACGTCATTACGGAGTCGGCCTACATGCTTTTCTACGTCAACAGGTAACGCCTCACACACACACACACACACACACACACACACACACACACACACACACACACACACACACACACACACAATACACACCCGCGCACACACAAACGATTGACGTGACGACTCACGTGTCTCGTCTGGGCAGAGAGTTCCACAAGCAACAGGGGCTGGACGACATCGAGATGTGGATCGGAGAGGCCAAGGCCCTCGCGGAACCGAACGGCAGCGCGGCGGCCGAGGACGGCGCCAGCACGAGCGATGACGTCAGCGCCGACGCGGACGGGATGGACGTGGTGATCCCTCTCAGGCCCAAGGCCAAGGAGGCCGAGAACGCGCTGGACGGCTCCGGCGAACGTGACCTGGCGCGCGGGGCCGTGCGTGGGCGTACCAACAGCGATGGCAACATTGGCGAGGGCCGCCCGATGGACGTGTTCCGAGTGTGGAGCGACGGCAGCGACGTCGAGCGGCGCGAGGGCGACACCACCAGCGTCAACACCGGCGCCCGCGACCATGCGCATCAGGTGTGGGGCGACTTCATGGGCACGCACAGGGACGAGCGGGTGATGGACCTCGTGATGAGTCACCAGCGGACCAGTCCGACGGCTGAGGCCCAGGACGGCGGACGACCGGGCGGCGGTCGTGCACAGCTGCGGTCGTCCCTCTACGTGTGCCCCAAGTGCGACGAGCGGCTGCCCTCACTTGACGACCTGCAGGTAGCGCCAGCCTTCAACAATTATTTTATTTGTAATTTAATATTTTACCTGACCGGAATCTGGCCTGGTGGTCCGCAGGTGCATGTGCTCTGCAACCACCCCGACTCGGAGGACCTCCTCGCCGTCTTCTGTGGTTGAGAGAAAAGAAAGAAAGTCAATACACACAGCCCCTCCCGACTTTCTCACCCCAGAGTCTTCCTGCTTCGGCAACAAGCGCGGACCAATTAATTGCCTGCGTTTGGCAAGCGAAGTTTCTTTATCCTCATGAACTTCGGAGTGGTCTTGGTGTTGGCCATCTTCGCGGCGGTGGCTGCTGCCGGCCCCATTTGTCGGTACCCCGTCAATGGCTATCTGTACGACATCACTCCGCTCCAGGCCTACCCACAGGTACCGTGTGTCCAAGGCATTTTGCAAAAGTCTTTGGCCTCACCACTGGTCTCCTTGTAGAAGGTGCAGTGGAGCAGCTTCGGCTTCCCGATGGTGGTAACCTACCACCCCTGCGAGCCCATTCAAGTTCGTATTATTCACTCAACCCCCCCCCCAAGCTACAGCTATTGAGCCCTCTCGACAATCGATCCTTACGCAGTGCGGGAACGCTACGGAGGCGGCGATGTGCATGTACGCGGGAGAGCAACCTGGTACACCATGGCCCAGCCCTTGCTGACCCTTTCTTAACCACTCACTTAGCTCCACGCCCACACAACCCAGCTTCCTCCTTGGGCGATTTTTCGAGCGGTTGGTGGCTCGCATCAGGCCAGGGCGACAACATGGTGACCATGCCTCCCTAGCTGTGCCCAACTGCACACACTTGTTCAACACGTTTGGTCTGATCAAGTGGTGTTAGGGTTTTCGCATGCGCTTCACGACCTCAACCCCCATCAGGGTCACCACCACCATCAACTTCACCTGTGACCCCTCGATCCCCGTCGGCGTCCTCAGGCAGGTACGGGGTCGCCTTCTCGCTGTGACGACACCCGCGGGCATCCCCGGCATCATCATCACGAGCCTTGCCCGTTTGGTGTGCAGAACCCCAACTGGAGTGGCCAGCTGCGGTACAACTACGAGTTTGAGTGGCGCACCTCGTTCGCCTGCCCGGTGTCGGCCTACCGGAGCCCAAGCCCTAGTCCGACCCCGAGCGCGACTCCGAGCCCCAGCCCCAGCGCCGCGCCGCCGCCGCCCAAGGTCGACGTGTGCTGTCTGTACCTGGCCGAGAACGACCCGAACTCTCGCCAAACGCTGTGTGCAGTCACCCAGTGCCCAACCCTCAACGGTTTCAAGTTCGCGGGCCAGTGGCAAGTCAACTCTTGTAGTGACTGCCGGTTCACCTGAGTCGGCCAACCTCGCCTGCGGCAGGCGTTTTATCTTAAAAACCACTTTGCATCTGAAAAATAAACTTTATCTTTGCCACAAGAGAAGAGGTAACTTATGGAGGGGCTGGCAGACGAGCTAGTTATCCACATACTGCGTTTCTGTACGCCAAAGGATGTGGTCGCAATGGAGGCCACTTGCCACCGCCTGGCGCAGCTCGCCCGGGACGACTTACTGTGGCGCTATTTCGTGGTCGGGCTGCTCGAACAGGAGCGCGCCCAGGCCGCCGCTGCAAGTGCAGCAGACTCACCGTTCCCCGACTTCCACCATCACAAGGTGGAGTGGCCCTGCGTGCGCTCCGCGGTGGTGAAGACAACCTGCGCCGTCAGCCTTGACCAAGACTGCACCGGTGCGCGGGTGCTGGCCCCCGCCAAGATGGGCTGTGAGAAGCCTGCTTGGAGTGGCTTCTCCGCTCGCAACAGTAAGCAAAGGCCCCGTCCTAACCTGCAGGCCAAGAAAGGTTTGCCCTGCCCTAAGTCCCAGAACAAACCTGGTTAACTCGCCACGCGTGGCCTCAGGTAAGCTGTACGACGACTGGCGTAGCTGCTTCAGAGCGCGGGCTCTGCCAACGGACGTCCGCGCCAAGATCAGGAGACTCATGGAGGGACGCCTCCTGTCGCGCCAGTCACTCAGCACCATCCTGCGGCAGGTCCAGTTCACCACAACAACATATTATCCTCTTGGCCACCGTTGATGTTCGCACGCACAGGCTTCGAACGTTCTTGAGAAGGAACCCAACGTGCTGCGACTTAGATCGCCGATCACCGTAGTGGGGGACTTGCATGGCCAGCTTCTCGATCTGCTCAACCTCTTCCTCATCAGTACGCATTTCCTTGCCTGCTCCATCCTCCCACAGCGCTCACGGACTGCGCATGCACTCGCTGAGCAGACGGTGAGCCGCCCGACGTGAACTACCTCTTCCTGGGCAACTGGGGCGACAGGGGTCAGTATGGTATCCAAACGGTGACGCTGTTGCTGGCCCTCAAGGTGGCCTACCCCGATCGCGTGTACCTGCTGAGGGGCAACCACGAGTCGCGGAACATCACCCAGGTCTACGGCTTCTACGACGACTGCCTCCGGCAATACCCCCCGGGACAGGACGTATGGACGGCCTTTGCGTATGTCTTTGACCGGCTTCCGATGGTCGCCGTGGTCGACGATAAGGTGTTCTGTGTGTGCTCCGGGCTCAGCCCAGAGATCGAGACTGTCGCACAGATCGATGAGCTCGACCGGTAACCGTTGAATGGCTTGTATCAGAAATTCTAGCCAAGTGCATGACTAACATGTTTTCCCTCGGAGGTCCCATCAGGTTTCGAGAGACGCCCACGGATGGCCCTCTGTGCGATTTTGTCTACTCTCGCCCCGAGGAGATAAAGGGCTGGGGGCTCTCCCCACGAGCCGCTGGCTTCCTCTTCGGCAGCGGTACACAGGCCTTGAACTGCCTTTCCCCCACAGTTCCACTCACTAACCTGTAAAGCTACTCGCTGGCGTGTGCTCTTAGATGTGTCCAAAGATTGGCTGGAGGCCAACCACTTGGAGCTGATCATAGCCGAGCACAATTACTGCGAGGAGGTGCTGCCCCATGATTAGCTTCTCCTAAAGATCGCCCACGTCGAGCGAAGCTAAGTAGGGGATGACGACAACCTCAGGGATACATGGTACTGCATGACGGAAGGATGGTCACCGTGTACGGGGCCGCCAACTATTGTGAAAGGAGCACCAACGTAGCCGCTTGCTTCACCATCATGGAGAACGGCGCCCACTACGTGTACTGCCCCATCTGCATCACCTCCCGTTCCAGCCCCACCTGACTTGTGGACCAGCACCCAGTACGGCCCTGCCCCGCGTGTTCCCTTGCCCGTCAAGCGGGAAACGCTGCTGCACAGGTACAGCGCCTCTCCCAACGCGTGCAGCGCTGCAGGTGTGGCCACCTGACCACACTATCCAGCCATTTCAAGGCAGAGAATTATCGGGCCGAGGTGCTGTCCGTCATCCCGTTCATCCCTACGCATGCATGTAGAGACGAGTCAACCGCGTCATGAAGAAGGGTCTATGTTCGTGTGGATTCGGGCGCAGTTATGCGCGAGCGCGTGCGTGTATTACATGCAGTTCGTCATTTGTTCTTGGAGAGGAGGTAGAGGGCGACAGCGGCGTCGATCACGAAGAAGAGCCCGTCGGGCAAGGTGATCTGAGGCCCCAGGGCTCGCTTGGCAATGCCCCGCCAGTGCATGGCGAGGTCGAGCGCGAACTGGGAGAAGTTGGCCAGCGACAGCACCCAGAAGTCGTTGGACTGGAGCTCGCCGCTGTTGCGGTAGCGCAGCAGGGCCAGCAGAGCCAACAAGCTGAACCCCGTGTTGATGCCGCCTATATTATACCCAATTTTAGTATTATATTTATCATTATTTTATTATTATTCTGCTATGTGGGAGAGGCGCACCGAGATAGCGCACGAGGTAGGCGTGGGTGGGGGCGGGTTTGAAGTTGAAGTATTTCTTGAGGATGCCCAGGGGGTGGCACAGAAAGTAGTAGGCGGCCGCCCCATGCCAAGCGGCGTTCAGGCCCAACAGCACCAGCGGCCAGGTAGCCTCCTTGTTTACAACGGCTGACATTACAATATGTGACTCGCACCTCAAACCCGTTTGGGTGCACGTATGGTGTTTTGTTGTTGTCACAAGACCAGGAGAGTTGCACAAAGGGGTGCTCCTGCGCTAAGGAAAAGCAGGTTCCCCTTCGGCCAGGCCGCTTCCGTGAGGCGTCCTCCCATTGGCACAAAAGGTTCCAGAGAGGCCACAACATTAAGTTTGGGAGCTTTATTGGGGAAGGGGCGCGACCCAGCGAGACTCGAGCTGGGCGAATGGGTGGCACATGTCGTGCGCGAGCTTTAGATCATGTTGCGCCAAGGGATGGACAGACGCAGGGCCGTGTAGATGATGGCCGTGGTCGTGATGGCGTGCGGGAAGTTACCCCACAGCTCCCTGGTCTTGGGATCGATGGTCTCGCCCACGGTGCCGCAGCCGTTGCAGCAGGAGAGCACCTCCTCGTAGAGCTTGCGCGACTCCTCGATGCGGCCGCTGCTGTACAAGGCGTTGATGTACCACACGGTGTAGAGGATGTAGCAGTTGCCCTTGTGCTCCGGAGACGACAGCAGGAACGGGTGTTCCTTGGACACAAGGTGCTTCTCCACGGCCCTAATTACACATAGGGAGATGGCGGCTCGTCGTTAACAAACACGCATACGCAAAACAACGAGTATGAGGAACAGAAGGGAGGGCTACTTGATGGTGTCGACGTAGTGCGGGTCATCGGGAGCCAGGAAGCCGATCTCGGACAGCAACAAGACTTGAGGAGTGATCTCTGCATCATGCGGCAAGGTTAGGATCGCCCATACACACTCTTGGAAAAACACTGGGTGAACTTACGCTTGCAAGAAGAATCGGAGCAGAAGTGCTTGTCCTTGTCGTTCCAATAGGTGGCCAGGACGAAGGCCCTGACTTCGTCGGCGGCCTGTTGCCAGAACTGCTCCTTCTCCGAAGAGCCGAGCTTGTTGGCGATCTTGGCTGTAGAAGCACGAACCCACACCGCCGACCAAGGTCAGCAGGTAACGGCCCGAGGTGAACCATCGAGTCAAAAAAAAAAACTGAACAACGCACCAAGCCTGTCGCAGCCGGCCCAGCACATCACTGTGTGGTTGATGTTGAGAGAACCGTTGGCAGCGGGCTTCTTGTAGTCCTTCAGGATGCGCTGACCCAGCTTCTCGAGTCGGGCGAACAGCCTAGAGACGACACCAGTAAAGAGAACGGCTGATCAGCACGCGCGCCATTTGAATAGAGAGGGCCGGCGTTACGTCGAGTCGTCGCCGGGAGTGTTGAGCCTCTGGTCGAAGAAGCACTGGGCCATCGCAAGGATGATGCTGCCGTAGGAACCGATGGCAGGCTCTTTGAATTCCTGTTGCGGGCGCCGAGTCAGCCAGGTGACGACGAGTGGAGTGTGCAGATGCGAGCGCAACGTACGTTATTGCCCACGAGAACAGGGCTCTCGCCGCGGTAGCCCGAGAGTCTGTGCACCTCCTTCTCGTGAAGCAGGGTCTCCAAGGAGATACCGTAGATGCCCTGCAGGCCTGCCTGGCTGTCCTCGTTGTCCACAAACTCGGCCACGATGTTGGAGATGAAGCTCAGGAACTGGGACATCGAGGGCGCCATGCCAAGCCTGACGACGATAAACCAAGCGAGTGAGTATTACTAACACAATAGCTGGGTGGGCGAGGTGGAGCTGATCGGGACAGTGGCTTACCTGTTGAGAGTGCGGATGATGTGGGGCATGTCCTCGACTCGGCAATACCTCAGATCCTGCAGCTTGCTATTGGCCTCTCGAGGAATCGACGTAGTGGCTGCGGCGACGATGGCGCCGGTCTCTTGGTAGGTGAGCAGCTTGAGCGTGATGCAGGCACGGATCACATGCGACTGCCACTCGAAGGGGATCTGAGACACGAGAGAGCAATTTAGCCAAAAGTCATTTGAAGGAGCGCCAGTGCTCAGGGAGGCGGGAGAGAGGTACCGCCAGGTAGGACACGAACTCCTCCCAGTAGGCCTGGGTCTTCTCCAGCGTTGAGATGGCGAACTCCTCGATGCCAACCGACAAGCTGATACGGAGGGGAGAGAGAGAGGCTCAGCGACTGGATAGATGAAGCGCGAGTAGTGGGAGCTGTGTTGGGGGGAACATGACGCACCTCTCGTCGGGCATCAGAATGAGGAAGATGGGGCCATCGACCTCAAAGGCCACCTCCCTCAGCAGGTACGAGATGGGCGCGTTGGAGGTGAGGCGCAGAGTGCCCGTTGGCACGAGATAGCGGATGTGGTTGGATCCGCGGGTCTTCTCGGGGACACCCCAACCGTAGCTGTACGGGCACGAGAGTGAGATGGCGCCCACACCACAAGAGAGCCTCAATGCGCCCCGTCGCCATGACGACGTGTGGGAGTTGGTCTTACCCGAAGGTAGGCCTTAACCTGACGCGGATGCGCGGCCTTCCGGTGGCGTTGAGTATGCGCATGAGCATGGTGGGTCTGAAGGAGAGATCGGAGGGCTCGTGAGGCGGCGTGTGCATGGGCCCTTCGGGGGGGCTTGGCCGCGGAACCAAGGAGGTCGCGACTGCAGTACACGAGAGCGAAGCGAGAGGGAAGGGGGGGGGGGCGTACCGGTACGAACGGCCAGCAGACTGGTGCAGAGGGCAGAAGTCGATCATTTCCAGCGTGTTGCCTGGAGTGCGGAGCACGAGGCAGTGAGCACGAGGCCCTGCGCCGTGAAGTGAGCATGACGCGTACCGAACTTGTCGTAGAGGGTGGTCTTGAGAATAGCGGTGTTCTTAATGTACTCCTGCTCGCTCCTTTCGAAGTGCTGGAGCTCAATGTCGAAGAACCCGATGTCCTTGTTCTTCCTGAGCAGGGAGCAGAACACGGGGTCGGCGTCGAAGCGAGGCATGCAGCTCCAAGTAATGCTGCCCCTCTCGTCGACCAACGCGTTGAAGGCGCTGTTGCCGATCAAGCGCAGGTTGAGGTTGTGGATGTTGGTGGGCACCGTCGGAACGGTCTGGCCCACCTTTGACTGGGTCTGAGCGCTGGGCTGCTCCTGTGGCCTGTTCTCGTACAGATCCTGTTGGATTACGTTCGCGCCGCTCGTGTCCATGGTTTGTTTGGTGCAGCTGTGCGCACACCCAAGTTGCGCAAGAGTGTTAATTGCAAAGCAACGCCAGTAAGATCGCACTCAAATCTGAAGAGCCAGACCAAATCTAGGGAGATCACCTCTTGTGTGTTGAATGCTTCTTCCTTACCAGCTGGCAGAAGCTGTGGCTGTGTGTTGTGGCCTGGTCTGAACTCCTCTGTTGGTGTTGTTGGTCAGGAGCTCTGGTGACGGCGGAAGGTGAGAGATTCACACTAGAGGCACGCCAAGTCTATGTCGCTCCGCGACGGCGGTGAGGGCTCATGACAGGCCCAGCATCATCCCAAAGCCACGTCATACGAGCCTGTGCGGGCCACGCGCGAGCGCTATCTCGCCTGCCTCTTGTCCTCTTGCGTTCTTGTGAATGTCGGAGAAGCTGCCACCAAGTTGCTTTTTCCCAACAATTTTCTATTTTTCCTTTTATTTAATTTTGTGCGTTTTTCATTTCGAGCTCCCGCACGGTCTGCTCGTACCGATCTCGGCGAGCGTTGAAAGCGCCCCAACAGTGCAACGCTTGCTTTGCGGGCTCGATGCACCGCGCGGCGTCAGCCACCTTCACCTCGCCGTTTGAGCGAGCACATCGAAGGAGGGCTGCGTGCTGCGTGCTGCAAACCTTGGGGAGCATGCAGTCGATCTCGTTCTGCGTCGCGCTGGTGAGGCGGCACTCAAAGGCACGCTGCCGTTCCTGTCTCGTGAGCAGTTCCTCCGGGTCGGCCCTGGCCATATTGTCCTGGGTGAGCTGAGCCACACCCTCAAAGATCTCGCGTAGGGGGTCCTCACAGCCGCTTGGGTCATTGCCACTGCGCTTCAGACAGCCCACAGCTCGGCCAAACTGTTTCGGAAGCAATCGTTCACCCATGCAGAGCACGCCTTGGAACTGTAGCCTCGCGCACTGTTCCTGGGCTTCCGGCAACTGACTAGAGCAAACTTGGCGGGCACGCGCCAACGGCGGAGCGCACTCTTGGACAGCCTTTCCGTAGGTGCCGAGTTCTCCATCTACGTAGCTCTGCCGCACGATCGGAAGATGCATCACGATTTCTGCGTACGGTACCATACCGCCCGCCCCCTCGAAACTGTGCTGCTCAACTTCCTCTGCCTTCCGCTCCGTCACCTCAATATCGGGCAGCTCGTGGATAGTTGCTTCATCTTCCTCCCGCCAGGGCGCTGCCATCTTAATTTTATTTACTGACCCTCATTTTTCCATTTAAATTGACTCAAATGCCCATTTTTGTTTTCCATATTAGGCGCGCAACGTCCCTTTGCACGAAAACACACCAACGTCACGAAAGAAGTCCCTACATTTTCTCTTGCTTTCTGGATTTGGCTCCGGGTGACAAGCGGTATGCTGAGGAAGAAGAAGCAGCACTTGTAATCTCTTACGCTCACCGTACCCGATACAAGTACGCTGCTGTAGAGGAGAGAACAGATCGCAGAGAGATGGAGGACAAGAGAGCCTACACCGGAGGTGATCCAAAGGTCACCCGGGACGACTCCCATCTGGTCGTCCCTAGCCCAGGGCTGCTGCATCCTTCGGCGATGAACGCACGCCCACAGGGACGAGAGAGGTCATTCTCCGTCGACACACGACCTCCCGTTGATGTTGATCAGCGACGGCGATCCCACACGATGGCCTTCGCGCCCATCTCAAGCGGGGGCACATCTTCGTCGTCCCCAGATATAAGGGAAAGGGAAGAACAGCTTGAAGCGGCTGATAAAGCAAGGGAGCGACGGCGCTCGCAACAGCTCTTTGGACGAGCAAAGCCCAAACCATCACCGGGGCTACTTGGAGTGATGGTTGGGTCTTCATCAGGATCGAAGAAGAAGCGCCTCTCGTCTCTCCTCTTCTCGAGCTATGGAATGGACGCGGACAAAAACGGGGACCAGAGTGGGACCGAAACAGAACCGGAGCCCGAGGAAGAGGAGCTCTCGCCTTGGGGCGAGGGATTAGAGGTGGCCAAGGAACAGAACGGAGTGGAGTACTGCAAAGCTGGCTCCCTGGGTAAGATCGTGGAATATCTTCTGAAGAGGTCTAACGGTATCTTATCCTCCACTGGAGCCTACAACTCCAACTCCTCTGTTGCTGATTGGATTTGGCAGATCGTTTCGCCATCGAGGTGCTGGTCATCGCTTACCGACAGTTCGTGTCTCCTCTCACCTTCTTCAACATCCTTCTGCTGCAATACCCTCTGCGGCGGGCGTCCCATGGCGAGGAAAACGACAAAAGATCGCCCGCCGAATGTGATTCCGAGTTGAGGAAGTGGCTCTCCCTGCTGGAGCTGTGGATCGTCAAGTATTTAAAGAGGTGATCTCTCCCCCCCCCCCGGCATATG
Organism: Acanthamoeba sp. SK_2022b; assembly: GCA_027943245.1. Classification (NCBI taxonomy): domain Eukaryota; phylum Discosea; order Longamoebia; family Acanthamoebidae; genus Acanthamoeba; species Acanthamoeba sp. SK_2022b. The sequence continues at coordinate 45,550 of JANDJZ010000197.1, forward strand.
GTAGTTGCACGTCAAAAACCTGTTGCTCATCTCTGGACGACCAGGGATTTTCTGGAGAACAACGACAAGGGGGCGAGACTGTTTGATTATCTTCTATCCTATCTCAAGCGCTTGGCCAAGGACGGCTATGCCAGCGAGGCAAACCAAATCAAGTTGCTGATGATCAGAGTACTATATCCCTCTTCTTTACTTCTCCTTTTGGACTGGTCTTGGTAATGCTTCGAATCAATAAGCTCACTGAAGGCAACGGTCTTACTCGTACAGACAAAGGCAGAGCACCACACCTCGCGTCAGCGCCAGGTGAATTTGCTACTTAATGCCGGGCTGGGGAGTGCCGTGCCGCAACGACGTTCCAACTCGAGCTCTGCTAGGCAGCGATCCACTTCGATCGACCTCATTCGCACCGTCTCATACAAGGAAAAGAGGTTCGCCAATTTTGTCCCAGCACGCGTTGACATCGGAGAGTATCCCTCATCGTGATGCGGTTTCTTCAGAGTGAAAGCCTTTGAAGATCTGGCGCCCATCGAAGTGGCAGACGAGATGACGCTGATAGAGTTCGAGATCTTTAAGAAGATCAAGGAGCGCGAGTTTTTGGGCTGGAACAACGTAAAGGATTCCCAGGCGGCACGAAACATAAGGCAACTGATTGAGAGATCGAACAGGGTAGGCTATCTGTCCACCTCGATCATTTACCCACTCTTACCTAACCGTCACACGTTCACAAAGGTGAGCTCGTGGGTGGCAACCACAATAGTGTCTGCGCGGGAGGTGCTCCAACGTGTTTCATTACTCAAGCGCTTTCTCGTTTTAGCTGAGGTACTACCGGCAACCAGTCAATTTCATTCATCCACAGTGAACGCTAAGCTCATTTGCTGCACTCCAGCGTTGCCGAGAACTGCGTAACTTCAATACGCTGATGGAGATCCTGGGCGGATTGAACATGCACCCTGTGGCTCGCCTCAAGCGGACATGGGCCGTACGAACTCCTTGCCGCGTAGGGCTATCTGTGCTATGCGCTTATCCCCTCTCCCCCCCCTGTCTGTTGCGCAGGCCCTGCCGGACAAGTTCCGTGATTTGTTCCACAGCTTAGTGGAGCTGATGGAGAACAAGCTCAACTACAAACAATACCGAAACGCTCTCGCTAGCCCACCAACCGAGGCTTTCTGTGGCAGTCTGCCGTATATAGGCACGTTCGCGCTGTTACCGCTTCATTGCTGGATAACTCTAACCGGTCTCTTGTCCTGCACAGGCGTCTACATGCGAGACCTGGTGTTCATAGAAGAAGGAAACCACACTATCACGGAGAACGGTCTGATCAACTTTGAAAAGTTGATGATGATCGGTACGGCGTTCGCGGCGCTAAACCGTTATTACTCGCTTGCTCACGCAGCTCCCTGCAGGCCGAGTGATCATGGAGGTGCAGAGGTTCCAGAGCGTTAACTACAAACTAGAGCCCTGCCGATCTAAAACCATCACCAAATATCTCAGAGAACTTGATGGCGAAACCGAAGCCAGGTATGGCAGCATTCCTGCTCACGTTTGCGGCCCTCTTCTTCTGACCAATCCTAAACCTCCACGGCCGGTAGGTTGGATGAGCTGTCATTCCAATGTGAGCCCTCACGCAGTGACATCTCCAGAGACTCGACAGACACAGATACATAGAAGGCGGGCTAACCCCATCTTCTCCCAGCTCGGCCCCGTTCCAAGCACCTGCGTGACCGAAGCAAACACGTGGTGCCTGGGTCGCTTGTACAAAAGGCAAAAGAAAACCCCAAAACAAAAAGAAAACCAGAGAAACACAGGAAAAGTGGCGTGACGCAGGGATTTGGCGTGGTGTTGTAATTGTACCAACGCAACGACTTCAGTGGATCGATTTTGAGATTAAATTAAATGCTTACCAGACAGGCACGACGCTGCTTCTCATCGTCTGCGGTGCTCCGCAAGACCTTGGTGCTCGCCGAACACACCAATTCTGCCCTTGTGGACAGCACCCTCCCTGCCATCACCGCTGCAACCAAGCTGGGTGATGTTGAGGTCCTTGGTGCGTTACTCGACACGGTTCGGGGGAGGGGGAATTAATTATAATATTCGCATTGGATTACGTGATCAGTAAATTGAAAAAGATATTGTGGATGTGCAGTTGCTGGCAAGAACTGCAAGGCTGTGGCAGAGCAGGTGGCCAAGCTGGAGGGCGTGAAGAAGGTCCTGGTGGCGGAGAACCCCGCTTATGAGCACGGCCTGGCCGAGGACCTGGCGCCCCTTGTGGCCAACTTCACGAAGAAGGAGGAGTACACTCACATCCTGGCCCCCGCTTCCGCCTGGGGCAAGAACCTCACTCCCAGGATCGCCGGCATTCTGGACATCACGGCCCTCTCCGACGTCATCTCCGTCGAGAGCCAGGACACGTTCAAGTATGCGCCTGAGCTTCTTGTGCATTCTCTCTCCCTCCCTCTTTCTCTCTCTCGTCACCTCGTTTGACGTGTCCCACGAAACTGCGCCAACTCACTCACTCGACGCAATCTGTCCGCATTGGTGGCTTCCGCACATGCAGGCGTCCTATCTACGCCGGTAACGCCATCGCCACTGTGCAGTCGGCGGAGAAGCTCAAGCTCCTCACCGTCCGGGCCACCGCCTTCGACAAGGTATACATCGGGGAGCGTTCTCGTTGCACGACTGATCTCCGCCCGATCCATGCTATCATCTCTCGCTGACCGGAGCGTGCGCGCTGGGGTTATGTTGCAGGCCAAGGAGGGCTCCTCCTCTGCCGAGGTGAAGGAGATCTCGGTCGAGAGCGGCGACAACAACCTGGCCCAGTGGGTCGAGGAAGTCCAGCAGAAGTCTGAGCGTCCCGACCTCACCAGCGCCAACATCGTTGTGTCCGGCGGTCGAGCCCTCAAGTCGAAGGAGAACTTCAAGATCATCGAAGATCTCGCCGACAAGCTCGGTGGCGCCGGTACGTGCACCGACCCACCGGCAACTCTTCAATGCACCGCGCGTTTGAAGGCATTGACCTTCTCTCTCACCCACTCTCCCCCCTTCGCAGTCGGCGCGTCGCGCGCTGCTGTCGATGCCGGCTACGCTCCCAACGAGTGGCAGGTCGGCCAGACCGGCAAGGTGGTCGCTCCTCAGCTCTACCTCGCCATCGGTATTTCAGGTACGCGATCGACCCTGTGTTGCTTACTAGCGCAGATGCGTTGAATGCTCACTTTGTGGGGGGTCTGGTCCACAGGTCAAATCCAGCACTTGGCCGGCATGAAGGACAGCAAGCTCATCGTGGCCATCAACAACGCCGCCGACGCTCCCATCTTCCAGGTGTCGGACTACGGCCTCGTGCAGGACCTCTTCCAGGCCGTGCCGGAGCTTGCCAAGGAGCTGGAGAAGGCCAAGCAGTAGGCGGAGCGCACGCAACAGCGGCAAACATCAACATACTAAATCGTTCCCCCTCACCCCGAGCTCTTGTGTGTGGATATTTCCAGGCACCGAGAAAGAAAAAATATGGCAAAAAACTGGACAGGGGCGGCGCTGTTTTCTGTGTGGAGATTGATAGATTGGAAGGATGGCCTCGCTTCAGCGTCTCAATCCCCGAGCTGAATTCGCTGCCCGCGAACAGGCGCTTGGCGTTAACATCAATGCCTCGCAGGGTCTTCAGAATGTCCTCAAATCCAACCTCGGACCCAAGGGCACGCTGAAGATGTATGTCCCTTGCCGCAATTTTCATCATTTTGCAGTACCGCAGGCATGATCTCATTACTCTGTTTAGGCTCGTATCTGGTGGCGGCGACATCAAGCTCACCAAGGATGGCAACGTCCTTCTGCATGAGATGGTACGGAGCCGAAGCTCTTTAGACTTACGGCCTGTTTTAATCCCTTTTTCTCTTCGCAGCAAATTCAACACCCCACCGCTGCCCTCATTGCCCGCACGGCGACTGCTCAGGATGACATCACCGGCGATGGCACCACCTCCAATGTGCTGCTCATCGGCGAGCTGCTGAGGCAGGCCTCGCGTTTCCTCTCCGACGGCCTTCACCCGCGCGTTGTGTCCGAGGGCTTTGATTTGGCTAAGGAGGAGGCCCTGCGAACTCTCGAGACCTTCAAGGTGAAGAAGGATGTGCTCGATGCTGAGCTCCTCCGCAGCGTCGCCCGCACCTCTCTGCGCACCAAGCTGCAGGGCCCCATCGCCGATCAGGTGCGTAAATTTTCTTGTAATGGCCAAGCATTAGATTTTGTAGCCGAATTTTTCTCAATCGCTGCGTCATATCGCACAGGTGGCCGACATGTGCGTGGACGCCGTGCTCACGATCCGCCGGCCGGGCAAGCCTATTGACTTGTACATGGTCGAGATCATGACCATGCGCCACAAGTCCGCCACCGACACCAAGCTCGTGCAGGGCCTCGTCCTCGACCACGGTGCTCGCCACCCCGACATGAAGAAGCGCGCCGAAAACGTGTTCCTTCTCATCTGCAACGTTTCCCTCGAGTTCGACAAGCCGTACGTGTCCTCCTTCACTTGTACCCGAGCGAGCGTGGGCCTAAGAGAAACATCGACAGTGAGATGAAGGCCGAGATCTCCTACTCGAGCGCTGAGCAGAGGCAAAAGATGGTGAACGCCGAGCACGAGATGACCGACGAGCGTGTGAAGAAGATCATTGCCCTTAAGCGGGAGGTGAGGCTCTCTAGCACTCACGCCATGTCCGCATGTGATCGCCAACTACTCACTCAACCCCGACACGTGTCTTCTTTGCAGGTGTGCACTGAGGGTCAAGGTTTTGTCGTGATTAACCAGGGCGGTATCGACCCGCTTGCTCTCGACATGTTGGCCAAGGAGGGTACTTGCTCCCAAGTGCACCGTGTCGATGCTTCGTGAAGGCTTACCACGTGTCGTTACACCAGGCATCATTGGCCTCCGCCGTGCCAAGAGGAGGAACATGGAGCGTCTTACGCTTGCCTGCGGCGGCATCCAGGTCAACTCCGTGGAGGACTTGACTCCCGATGTATTGGGCAAGGCTGGTCTTGTCTACGAACACACCCTCGGCGAGGAGACTTTCACTTTTGTGGAGAAGGTCGAGAACCCCTTCTCGTGTACCATCCTCATCAAGGGTACCGGCTCCCTCTTTCAACGCGAAAATGTTTTCGCTTTGGCCTTAACACTCGTTTGGTGGCTGACGGGTTCTTTCTATTTCTATTTCCGTGTTCAGGCCCCAACATGCACACAATCGCTCAGATCAAGGACGCCGTGCGCGATGGTGTGCGCGCGGTCAAGAACGCCATTGAGGATGGCCACCTCGTTCCCGGCGGCGGAGCCTTCGAAGTTGCTGCCCATGCCGCTCTCCTCAAATACAAGGACGAGGTACGGGCCCGCGTCGCTCGCCCACCCACCTCGCAGTGCCCCCCCCCCAAGCGTCCATACAACCCCTTGGCTGACACGTCAGACACATTTCCTATATTCTGTCCCTGCAGGTCAAGGGGCGAGCGAAGGTGGGCGTGCAGGCGTTCGCCGACGCCATCCTGGTCGTGCCCAAGACCCTGGCCGAAAACTCTGGCTTCGATGCCCAGGACACCCTGATCGCTCTTCAGGAGGCCCACAAGGACGGTCACATCGTGGGTCTGGACCTCGAGACCGGCGAGCCCATGGACCCGCAGGCCGAGGGCGTGTGGGACAACTACCGCGTGAAGCGGCAGTTGCTGCAGTCGGCCTCGGTCGTGGCCACCCAGCTGCTTCTCGTCGACGAGATCCTCAAGGCCAACAAGGCCGGCAGGGGTGGTTCCGACACCGCTACCGAGGAGGCCGACTGAAAACGGGGAGAGACGAGTGCGCTGCTGCTTTTTCAAACAAAAAATAATCATTATCCAACGGGGCGTGCGACTCGACGTCAATAGGTAGCCCTGCCCGACCATGGAAGGAGGGAAGCATACCACCAACTAAGCGATGTTGGTGGTAGGGATTACCGCCATCACGATCGAACACCGACACTAAATGTGAGTGCCAATGTGGGGCACAAGGAGGAACAAGGTGGCACATTCTGGTGGGGCGCACGCTCGTGCTGGACCAAAAGATTTTCGTTCTTGCAGTCGCTCGTGCCAGGTTGGCCAAAAGGATTGGTCGACAACGGCAGGATTTGAACCTGCGCGGGGAGACCCCAGTAGATTTCGAGTCTACCGCCTTAACCACTCGGCCACGTTGTCTTGCCCGTCACCTTCTTAGAAACTCAAGTTACCATATACGGTACTTGTAGTTGGTAGGCCCAAGTTAGTTGGTTGTCACACCCCATCAAAATTAGGGACACAGCAGCTGCATCACATGGCTAATAACATTCTTGGGCTATCAACATCTAGCGAAGTGTTCAGCAAAACGGCAGTCATTTTTGACTCTCATTTGCTAATAGAGGGTGCACACAGAACACAATACTCTGCACTTTCTTCATCTCCTTCTTGATACTGCACTGTCATGCATGTGCAGGTGAGAGCTGCTTCATTGATGGCATGGCATCAAGGTTGTGCCAGTGCACCTCCTTCACCACAAAAAAGCCTGCAATTTGGTCATGTGTGGGCATGTGATGTTGGAGGTTTTCATGACATTTATGCTTGCTATACCATCACATACACATACACGATGCTCATGCACTTTCTTTCCCACAATTACACCCTCTAACTTGTCATGTTTGGGCGTGTGTTGTGGGTGATCTGGTTGCCATATGTGCATACATTACCATCACAAAAGTATGCATACGCTATTTGCTTTGCACCATGTTCACCAGCATTGCCATAATGTTGTAATCCCATCCATGGGCACTGGGTGACAACACAGTCTTGCCAATTCAAGCTTTACTCCCAAGCCTATTGCCTGAGACCACTGTCCAGGCACATGCACAGCCTTACTTAGTCTGAATACACCTCTGCACACATAGATGACAGTGCATCCAATTTGTCATCTGGGTAAGTACAATGAGAAACACACACATAACTCAATATCTTCCATTTTTAGATTGTGTAAGGAGGAAAAATAAGGCAAATGGGTTGAAAGGAATTTTTTAGCTCTCCTGTTTGGGCAAAGGCACAGATAAAGGGCAGAATTGTTGATATGCTTGCAGGACAAGGGACAAAGTTGAACATGTTGCAAAATGGTTGAATTGGAATAAAAACAAAGAAGGCTGTATTGTTAGAGCAAGTTAAACATCGTGGTCAGAGTCCTCAGAAAGGGATGTCTCAGGCTTGTCTTCATTGAAGAGATCTTCCTCCACCTCCCTATTGCTTGTAGGAAGAAGAGGAAGAGGAGGAGGATGATGAGGAAGACGAATGGCGCTTTTGGGACTTGCTTCCCTGAGCATCCTTCTCCCTTGATGGGGAAGGAGTCCTCTCCCTCTTCTTGCTGCTGCACTTCTCCCAAAAGTCATCATTGTGGCTGCTCCAGTGGTGCTTCTTGTGCTTTTCTGGTGAATGATCAGAGCTTGAATGGGAAAGCTTGCATGTAGGTTCCAAAGAAGGCGGGTGCAAAGTGTGTTCCTGGCATTGCGTACATGTACATGGTGATATTGTCAGCTTTGCATTGTTTAACATCATTGCATTCCATCACATACACATATGTGGTGAAAAGAAATACATTGAAGATGCATTGGGCAGCAGCATACCCTGGTTGGAGTGGAAGACTTTTGAAGTTGCATGGTTGTATGAAGTTAGGATTGTGGAGGAGTGGTCTGCTGGCTAGAGGAAATTGCCTCTAAAGCACCAATCCATTTAGCAATGTCAGTCACATTGCTGAAAAAGAGAAGGCTATTGATGGTGTTGTTGATGAGTTTGTGCTCAGGTTCAGCTGGCTTGAGCACACTTGGGCCCACCCATCTCAATGGGATTTGTCATGAGCACCATGCCGTAGGTGTCTGCACACCAGCAATGCTAAGTTAATAGAACATAAGGATGGGGCATGGGCACATACCACGCCGATTGAAGGCAGTCAGGCCCATCAGCTGGTTTAGCCTTGTTGGGGTGTAAGGTCAGCCAATACATCACAGATCATGACATTGAACATTGGCTTTGATCTGTTGTGAGGGTGACAGCAGCGTTTTAGTAGATGTGTAATTGTGTTGCACTGCTTGGTCACTTTGTTGTAGTTCCTGGCTGGCTTGAATTCCAAGATGCTTCTATTGTGGCGTCTCTCATCATAATCTTTCTGCTTCCTGCTTCTTTTCTCCTCTTCGCCCTTGCCTTCTCAATCTCACTCAGCTTGTCCAGGACATCATCTATCCCAACCGATCTGTCCCCCAGTACACGTACTAGGTCCTCCTTGGCCAATTACAATGTGCAGATCCTGCATGAAAGGCGATCATGTACATGTACACAATGGAATTGGTAACATGGGATTCATGGTAAGTACACAATGAAACTTACCCATGCTCCACTGCTAACATGGTTCTTTACAGCATTGAAGAATTCCTCACTAATATCAAGGCATTCCATCTGTGCCAGAACTTAATCCAGTTATTGAACTTGGCAACCATCACCTTGAAATCTGTACAAAGCAAGATTTAGAATTGACTGCATATGTGTATGTGACCATAAAAGCTCAGGAACAGAGTACCTTTCTTGGTGAACTCCATGTCCTTGCCTCTCCCCTTATGTTCAGCGCTTTGCTGAATGAGACCATTAAAGGTACTGAGGAGAGCCTTGTCATTTGTTACCAGATTTTGGAGGTAGAGTGGTGTGAATGGCATGGCACACTCATGCTGAAAGTCCTCAAGCTTCTGTCCACTCCTGTGCCACTGCCCTTCTGGCTCCAGTTTCTGGATGATGCTGGTGTAGTTTCGCAATTTCTGATAGGCTGCCTTGTGGTCAGCCTTGGTCATGCACCTGATGTCAATCAGTTCCACATTCAACCAGACATGCTTTTCAAGCAGTTCACTATAATGATGGAGAAGATTTTCCTTTGGAACACAACTAAGCTCCTCATCTGTTGGTTGAGAGTAAAGTATTATTAGATGTGAAACTTGCAAAACAATTCACAAGTGACCATGTACCCATACACAATGGAACATGTGGCTCTATCATGTACGTGTACACAATACCACTGTCATCTGGTTTTTTATCATATACACATACACTATCAAATTCGCATGAATTCTCCTACATGTCATCAACGTTGCCATGCCTATGGACTTACCATTTTTTGTGTGGCATGTCAGGCTTGGCTGTCACACTCCCAATTCTTCCAACATATACATGCCCATGATTGTAACCAAGGATCACCTCTACAAGCTCTATTGCAGAGCACTGATGCAGCAGGGCTACCAAAACAATTAAGCCATCAACATTCTTTAAGCTCTTTCACACAGAGCACAAGAATGTCAAGTTTCCCAAGTTCTGTGTCCTGGGCCTGTGTAGCATATGTGCATCAACAAACGATTGACTGATTAATCAGCGCATGACAACTTTGCCCTCTCCTTGCTGCACCACCACATTACTTGCCACCTAGCAAGCCCAGCAGGCATCTGGCCTACAACCGGAAACCTGCAGCTTGATAATTGCAGTCATGAGAACATCTCTTTTCTGCCAGTGGGGCACACCCATGAGGACATTGATGTTCTCCACATTCGTTGTGGGCATGAAGTACAATCCTTGTGTTTACTGTGGATGACTTTGTGCAAGGGCTCAACACTGGTACTCCAATGATATTCATAAGCCAGAGCCCCTGTTCCTGCTTGAATGTTGGCCAGGACCCTTATATCCAAAGTGTGAAGGGCACCTCACGCCCACATATCTTCTGCTTCACTCATGGTGATGGAAGGTGCAGCTGAAAACCAAGGACTACCACTCCAGTTCCACAGCTTGGATGGGCCCCTACCATTTCCTTGAGTCATGTCCCACTGATGGCCCTATCCCCCTGGTTCCTGCTCAGCTTGATCCAACCACTCTCAAGGATACCCTGCATGCCCTGCATGCCCTCACAGACCTCATCAACTGTGCTCAGCTCCAGGCCATATGAGTGCATGGTATCTCTCTTCAGTAATCCTCCTCATGAGCGCCTACTTGTGAATCCATTTCAGTGGGTTTACAACTATGCTGCTTCTCAAGCCCATGATACTATTCCTGCTGAGCCTCTTGACCCACCTTACTGTGCTGGCCTCGCCCTGACAGGCAAGGCCACCTGTGATCTCACCACTGATAAGCCTGATGATGGTGCCATAATAGCAGTGCCTGGTGAAAAAGGAAGTGTTTGGCTTGGTGAAGCGCACTACAAGGGCCCAAATCTTCCTCAACTGGTTAGAGGAAGATGATGATGGGTCATTCCACCTGGTGCCTGATGGTTGACTTGTTGCCATTACCGATGGAGCAATGATGTGTGCTGATGTCTCACTTGACCTGAACAACTGCATGAGACCTGCACTATGAAAGCAACTATTGGACATGTGTGAGAGTTGGCCCAAAAATTCATAGCACAGGCCAGCAGGGTAATTGCAACAGTTGGTCATGACGAAATCAATTGGGACCACATATGTGTATGCAATCCCAATAACACCATTTCCTGATCCGATTTTCTTGATCTTGCCCCAATTCCAATGTCAACACATGTGGACCACATATGCATACACAATCAGAATAAAACAATTTCTTTATCTGATTTTCTTCATGCGTTGAACTGTGCACACCACCTGCACATTGGGCTCTAACCCTTGCACAATTACACCGAACTATTTGGTGACTTCATGCTATACCGAGGTTGAACACCTCAACACTAAACCACCATCCAATCTCTACTAAATAACAACAACACCCTGCACACCACCTGGTTTGGTTAGCCCATCCACAAATTTAACTTCCTGTTGCTACACCAAAAATTAAGACCATAATATTCACCCTTCTCATATGGATTTTGTTATTATAAAAACTGAAATTTTACCCACTGTAATTTCAAATTACAATCGCTGCGTGTGATTAATTAGAGTAATTCCCCCAATAGTGCTTCATTCCAAGGAATGATTGCACAAAAAAACGCCAGTCATTTTGGACCTCTCATTTGATAATAGAGGAGGTTAAGGGTTAACAGATGCACCATGACAAACTATACTGAGCCACCCAGTGGAGGTCAATGTATCCTTTTGCATGTACACATGAACCATGCTGATGGCGTAGCACTATACTGAGCCACCCAGTGGATGTTGTGTCAACTCAACAAATCCTTGCATGTGGGCATGAACCATGCTGATGGTGTTGCTCCTGCACCTTGTGACATAATGCTGCACTGTTGCCACGCATGTGCAGGTGGTGTTGCACATTGCTGATGACAAAGGTTTTGCCAGTGCACCTACATAGACCTGCCATGTGGTCATGTTTCAGCATGTGATGTTGCTGGCCTTCTTGGGGTTTATGCTTGCCATTGCATAGGTGTCTCCAATGCCCCTCTGTCACCACAAAAGTGCCTGCCATCTGGCCATGTGGGAGCACATGATGTTGATGGTCCTGGTCTTGGCATTTCTCTCTGCTCTACCATTGTGTACACAATACACATATATAATGTTATGGCAAGCATCAACCCCAAGAAGGCCAAAACTGTATCTGGCACCACCTCCGGGGTATATTGCAATTCTAATATTGAAACGGTGACAGGCAAGACAACGTGGCCGAGTGGTTAAGGCGGTAGACTCGAAATCTACTGGGGTCTCCCCGCGCAGGTTCAAATCCTGCCGTTGTCGACCAAACCTTTTGGCCAACCTGGCACGAGCGACTGCAAGAACGAAAATCACCTCATCTTCCTTGTACCTTCACCTCCCCAACCTCGCTCTTTCGCTTCTGGCAATCGTTTGCGTTACATTTTAGAGATTACTAAACAGAACAAGCACGTGCGAGCTCTGCCCAAGCAAGCCCGTAGCCGCCGTTTCCCGCCTTGAGCCACCACTCTCGGGCCTGCCGCAGGTCTCTGGTGGTTCCTTTGCCCTCGGCCAGCATGCGCCCGACGTGGAACTGGGCCTCGGCGTTGCCTTTCCTCGCGGCCTTGAGCCACCAGGCAAAGGCCTCCCGCTCGTCCTTGGTCACCTGCTCCTCCGCCGCCGCCGTCGCCCGCCCGCCGCCGGCTTCCTTCTGCTTCGCCTCGAGCGACTCGGCGAGACAGGCCTGCGCCTGCACGTCGCCTCCCTCGGCCGCGACCTTGTACCACTCCATCGCCTTCTTCATGTCCTTCTCCGGCACGCCCTCGCCCTTTTCATACATGACTGGACATGGGCGAGAGAGAGAGAGAGACGGAGCCCCAATGAGCGACCTGCCCGTGGCGCGCATGTCGACAAGAAGCACCCCAAAGACGAGGAGAAAGAGGGGTACCGCCAAGGTTGAAGCAGGCCTGGACGATGCCGTAGGCGGCCGCCTGCTCGTATCGTTCGCGGGCTCGGGCGGGGTCCGGGGAGACGCCCTCCCCGAGCTGAAGCGCCACGCCGCAGTAGAACTGGGCCGACGCGTCGCCCTGCTCGGCAGCCTTGGTGTACCACCGGAAGGCCTGCTCGAGGCTCCGCTCCACGCCCTTGCCATGGGCGTGGGCCAGGCCGAGCCTTACCTGCGCCTTGGCGTGGTCGGCCTCGGCCGCTCGCCGCCACCACTGGATCGCCTGCGCTTCGTCTCGCTCCTGCAGCAGGGCAACGGCCACGCGAGCCCCGTGAGTCGTGGGTTGAGCATGCATAGGGAGGAGAGCGCGGGGATACCAGGTCGTCATATATACAGCCGAGCTGGTACTGGGCGTTGGCATTGCCCAGCTCGCCGGCCTTGAGCAGCCACAGCATGGCCTTGGTGGCGTTTCGCCTCACTCCCTTCCCGTGTTTGTACATCCGGCCTACATTGTACATGCCCTTGGCGTTGCCTGCGCGCACATGTCAGAAATAAATAAAATAAATAGAAAAATTATTAAAAAACAAATGAATTCAAATTTAAAATCAAATAAACAGGAGCGCGGGCATACCCTTCTTAGCCGCATTGAGATACCAGCCAAAGGCTTCGAGGTCGTCCTTCTTACGGGGGCTCCCCTCCTCGTACATTCGGGCGACCTTGAGCTGCGCCCTCACGTGGCCCTTCATCGCCGCCTCGATGTACCAGCGCAGCGCTGGCGAGCGCAGCCGACGTCAGCGAACGTGAACGGCAAACGACACACAAGAAGCACACAGGAAGAGTGAGGCAGAGAGAGAGAGAGAGAGAAAAGGGTCCGCATGTAACCGTACCTGCAACGGGATTGCTCTCGGTGCCGATGCCGTGCTGATACATTTGTCCCAGCCGGAACTGACCGAGTGACGAGCCCTTCTCGGCGGCCTTCTCATACCTGTGCAGGCATACGGCAAAAGGCAGCGGTGAGCCCATCACGTTGCCAACGTGCGCACAAGCCGCATGACGCCCATGGGCGCGAACCATTTCATGGCCATGCCTACATCGGCCGTCACACCGCACTTGCCCTCTTCGTGGATGAGCCCCAGGCGGTAATGCGCCTTGGCGTGGCCGCCGTTCGCCGCCTTCTGGAAAAACTCCATCGCCTGGTTTTCGTTTACATTATTTTATTAGTTTTTGTTTTATACCAGCCGATCAGTGAGACACTAATGGAAAAAAATAATTTAATTTAATTTAATTTAATTTAATTTAATTTAAAATACAATAAAATAGCCAAGAACGGCGTACCGTTGCGTACTCGGCCTTCTCCTCGAAGATCTGGCCCAGCTTGAAGCACGCCTTCATTCCCTCCATGTCCTTGCTCTCGGCCGCCTTCGTGAGCCTGAGCGAGGCACGGGACCACGGCATAAGCGTCCCCGCCTGGACTATCCCCGCGCATACGCAACAGCCGCGGGGCCGGGGCAGCGCACCATTTGAGAGCCTCGTCCATGTTCTGGGCGGTACCTCGGCCGCGCCACAGAAGGGAGCCGATGGCCACCTGGGCTCGCAGGAAGCCTCCCTCGGCCGCCTGGAAGTACCAGTAGGCCGCCTTGGTCTCGTCCTTCTTCGTGCCTTGGCCTGTTCGCGCCCCGCCAACCACGACCGTTACGGAATCGCTCAATTGAAATAAATGAATAAATGGAATGGAATGGAATAAATAATCGATTACCTTTGGCAAAGAAATAGCCGGTCCAGTACTGCGCCTTGGGGTGCCCGCCCTTGGCGGCCTGCTGGAACCATCGGTAGGCCTTCTCGTAGTCCTTGTCCACGCCTGCGGCCGCACAGCACCAACTCGGTGAGCAGGCGGTGTCGAGGTCGAGGCTGAAGCGACCTGCGCGCATAGATGGGCCTCACACGCACCAGTTCCGTCTTTGTAGGAGAGGCCCAGATTGCTGGCGCTGATGGCGTGGCCCTGGAGCGCGGCCTTTGTGTACCAGTCCACGGCGCGGCTCGGGTCCTTGGGCACGCCGTAGCCGTAGAAGTGCATCCACCCGAGGTCGCACTGCGCCGAGGCGTTGTTCTGGTTGGCCGCCTTAACGTACCAGTCGATCGCCTTCTTGTCGTCCCTCTGTGGCGAATAAGAGATAAGTTAATAATAATAATATATATAATATAATGATAATATATATAATAATAATCAGTATGCGTACCACCACGCCACAGCCTGTTCGGTAGGCGAGGCCGACTTTGTTCTGAGCCTACAAGAGGAGTAGCGTGAGACTCGGGCTCTTCTCACGCGCACGCCAACACGCAAACGGCGGCATACCTCCGCGAGACCGGCCTGCGCGGCTTGCATGTACCAGTCGAACCCGTCCTTTTCATTCTTTTCCACGCCACTGCCGGCGGAGAGCATGGCGCCCACCTTGAACTGCGACTCCAGGTGACCGTTTTCCGCGGCCTTGAGGTACCTGCAAGAAGGAGCGCAGTTGTTGGGGGGGGAGCAACCATCAGTCGGCTGCTGTGCGATGATGTGCTGCTGTGCGGGCAGGCGGTGCGCAGCCCAGGCGCGTACCAGCCGTAGGCCTTCTGCAGGTTCTTCTCCACTCCTCTCCCCGTCTCGTACATGCCGGCGAGCGCGTACTGCGACCCGGCGTTCTTCTGCTCGGCCGCCTTCGTGTACCTGTCGAGTCGTAAAGGAAAGTGCAATATAATATAATAAAATTAAGTATATACAATAAAATGAAAAATAATGGAAGCGCAGTGAAAGTGGCGGCTGAAGCGAACAGGCCTACGACCATACCATTCGGCGGCTTTGGCGTGGTCCTTCTCCACGACCCAACCGTGATCGTAGAAGTAGCCCACCCAATACTGCGAGTTTGCGTAGTCCTGTACACGGCGCAGCCAAGGTCAGCTTGCTCAACGAGGCCACGAGCATGACACGAGCAAGCAAGCGGTTGGGCGAATCAACACACAAAAGCGCCTATTCGAGGGAAGGACACGTGCCTGCTCTGCAGCCTTCATGAACCAGTCGAAAGCCTGAGCGAGATCCATGGGAACCGCCATCCCGTTTTTGAAAACGATTCCCAAGTTGTTTTGCGCGAAATAGTTGCCCTGCGCCGCTGCCTGCAGATATCTGTGGTGTCGCACACGATACACGATACGCATACACACACGCGCGGCACGCGCATGAGTCAAGAGATGAGGCCCGGGGAGTGGCGAGGGCTCGAGCAAGTGGACTCAACGGCCCGTACAGTTCGACGGCTTTAGCCGAGTCCTTGGTCACGCCTCGACCGTTATCGTAGGCCCAGCCGAGATCGCACTGCGCGGCTGCGTGTCCCTGCGCGGACGCCTTTTGCCACCACTCTCCGGCTTTGGATTCGTCCTTCTCGACGCCGTCACCTGCTCTCGCAACGACGACAGATACGTATCAATGGCCAGCCCTTGTCGACCTCCAGCTTGTGCTACATCGCGCGATGGGCCAGAGCCAGGGTACCGTTGAAATAGGCCCACCCGAGCTTGTGCTGGCCGACGGCGTTGCCCTTTTGTGCTGAGCTCTCGTACCTGAAGATGATCAAGATCGAGGCAGAGAGCCGTGAGCACGAATGGGTAACGCGGAAGGCGGAAAGGCGTGGCGGTCGAGAAAGAGGTGGCGCACCACTTGAAGGCGACGGCCAGGTCCTTTGCCACACCACGGCCGTCGTGGTAGCAGTTGCCGAGGTTGCACTCGGCCACCGCGTGGCCTTTGACCACGGCCTTTTGGTACCAGAACACGGCCTGCGCATCGTCGGCGTCGGTTCCCTGGCCGCTCGCGTACATCCAGCCCAGGTTGCACTGCGCGTCCGGATCGCCCTGCTGTGCCGCACGCTTGTACCTGTTGCGTTGTGTCCCCCCAGAGGCAAAGGCGGTGTGAGCTCGCCGTGTCTCCCAAGGAAAAAATGTTGGGGGGGGGCAGGCAGGCAGGCGGCACTCACCACTTCATCGCCTTTTTGTAGTCCTGGTGGACGGCGTAGCCCTTGGAATAAAAGACGCCCACCTTGAACTGCGCCTTGGGGTCGCTCTTGCGCGCAGCCAACAGGTAGTAGGCAAAGGCCTTGAACATATCCTGGTGGGCCCGAACCGATCAAAAGGCGCGTTAGCATGACCATCGCGAGGCGAACCAACGCACGACAAAGGCCAACGGTTCGCAGTAGAACTGGGGGTGAGAGTGAATCACCTTCTCGACGCCACACTCGGCATTCTCATATATACGGCCCAGCTCGTAGCACGGTCGCTTGTAGCCGCTCTCCGCTGATTTGGTGTACCATTTGAGAGCGAGCGCCAGGTCCCTTTCGGCGCCCTCGCCGTCCTCGTGCATGACGGCGATATTGAACTGGGCCTTTGGATCTCCGTGCTCGGCCGCCTTGTTGAACCTAAGTATTAACGCACGCACGCACAAACGGCTCAGAAGTCAGTGAGGCGGGGAAGCGCAATGGGAAAGCGTGGGCAGTGTACCAATAGAACGCCTGGGTGTGGTCACGCTCGACACCGCGCCCGCCATCGTACAGGCTGCCAATAGCATAGATGGAACGCACGTGGACTTGCTCTGCTGCTTTCACGTAGCTGCATGCGTGTGAGCGAAGAGTACAGCGGCACAAGGCGCACGAAGTGTGTAGCACATACCATTCAAGCGCTTTAGCATAGTCGCCGTCCTTCTCGGCTTTCTGACCAATCTCGTAGAGCTGCTCTGGTGACTGGCGGCCTGCCCGTTCAGTGGCGGCACAGCACGACGCGTCAGGAGGGTCAGGCTTCAGCATGTTGCTGTTTGCGGCAAGTGAAAGGGTACCCAACAGCTGTTTGATCTTTCGCTCGGCCTTGAGAATGCCACCGCGCTTCTGATCTCTCTCTTTTGGAGGATCACTAGCCCGAAGGGGTGTGCTGCGTGTAGATCGCGATTTAAAATCGAGGAACTGGCGAAGTTGGGCAACACCACAAGTACCTGCTTCGTTGTCGGATGGAGATTTCGCCGCTCTTGGCGGCTTCCTCTTGCGGCTCGTTGATCTCGGCCTCACCATCTGCGCAAAGAAAATGGGTAAGCGTGTGTGAGCCGCAACTTTTGCTGCCATACCTTGCGACTTGTTCAGAGGCTGCGGGGCTCCACCGCCTGAGGATGAACCCGCCTCACCTAAGACTTCTGTGCTGCCTTCCATCACCTCCGCCGATATTAATGCAAAATATGTAATTTTTTTTATCTACGAGAATGGTCGACAAAGAAGATGGGCTGGCAGGGGTGGCAGCACCCTTGGGTTGCCATCATCTTGTAAGTCAAACTTGAGATAGTGGCAAGAGCAAAACAACCACAGTGGCTTCATCTCTTCACTTGGACCACTCATCTGCATGCCTCTGACAGAATGCAGGAGGAAGATGTTTGGAAGATGTTGTTACCCTGGCTTTGTACAACAAGGTTAGTCATGACCAGTAATGAGGGCCCATCATACCACATGCCAGAGTGCCATAGAAGAGTCCACTCCATGCTTGTTAGACCAAGAGGTGTTGATCACCCAACCACTGGTGATGTGCTTTTTCAAGCGTTGCTGCAAACTTGACGTGCATTCATACCCTGCAACAATAACGATATCAATGTGGATGATCATGGCAAACCTCTTTGCCAGCTTCTCCGACGGTGCTTTGATGACATGCCTGAGAGCTCATTTACTTACTCCGCCTCCGTGGGAGTTGCAGCGGCTTAATGGTGATTAGCGACTTTGTTTTCTTGTTAACATCACTTTGGCTGTGGATTGGATGCTTAAAATATGTATTGCTAGATATCGGCAGGCCATACACCTGGCGAGGGAGGGGCATCGCCGCCTCGAAGATACTCGAAGAGTAGGAGAGAAGGAGGGAGAATATGAGAAGTTGGCCCTATGACTGCGAGCTTCACTGGCAGCCGAGCGACCCGAGGGAGATGGTGGGCAGGGCAGCAGCGGTGGAGCCTGGCAGGCGCACAACGACTCCGGCACCCTGGGAAGCGCCAGCGTGGAGGGGGCCGTAGTTGAACGCCACGTTGAAGGCGTTGGTTGAGCCCTGCCTGTTCAGTTCCCAGAACTGGGTGATGCTGGCGCCGGCTTCAGCGAAGGCGAAGGTGGCAACGCCGCCGTTGAGCGGGCGCTGGCCATTGGTTGGTGAAGCCGCCGTTGAGCGGGCGCTGGCCATTGTTGGTGAAGGTGAGATCGAAGATCTGGAAGGTGGCGCCGTTGTGAACCCACAGACCACCATTGGCAGCGGAGCGGGCAGCGACGCTCACAGTGGCGCTGCAGCCGGAGGCAGGGCTAGGCTGAGGAGTGGCGACGATGGTGGGCGCCGCGGAAGGCGAAGCCGAAGGGGCGGCCGGTGACGCAGAGGGCGAAGGCGAAGCAGAGGGAGCAGCGCCGCTGCAAGCGGTGGAGTCGACGGTGACGGCAGGAGCGGCGAGCTGGCCGGCGGAGATGGGAGAGCGCACGATGTAGCCGGCACCCAGGGTGGCACCGAGCTGGATGGGGCCCCACGAGGTGGGCACGTTGAACGCGGCGCTGTTGGCCGACTGGCGCTCGATGTTCCACCACTGGTAGAGATCCTGGGAAGAGCTGCTGGTGGTGATGGTGATCTGAGCGCCGGTGACGAGCTGCTGGCCGTTGTTGGTGAAGGTGAGGTCGTAGATCTGGAACTGGTAGTCGCCAGTGGTCCACGAACCGCCCTGGTTAGCCGGCCTGGTGGTCTGCTGCAAGGTCAGGCTGCACGACGAGGGCGGAGGAGTGGCGACGATGGTGGGCGCAGCAGAAGGCGAGGCCGAAGGAGCGGCAGGCGATGCGCTGGGGCTGGCGGGAGCGGCCGAAGGCGACGGCGAGGCCGAAGCGGCGGCACCGCAGTTGATGGAGGCAACGGTGATAGTGGCCTGCGAGGCCGACTCCCAGATGTAGCCAAACTGGTGGGTCTGGCCAGCGGCAATGCCGCCGTTTTGGAGACGGTACTCGGGCAGGGCGAAAAGACCGTTGGACTGGTTGGTGAGCTCCCAGAACTGGATGATCTTGGCGCCGGTGATGGAGAGCTCGAGCGACTTGACAGCCTCAGAGCCGGCGGTCAGCTGGGCGTTCCACTGGGAGAGGTTCTTGCCGTCCTGCTGCCAGGCGCTACCGAGGGTCTGCTTGATGCTGACGTTGCAGTCTGCGCGATACGGGATGGGTCAGTTTATCGTCGCAGCAGTTGGCCCAACTGCACACGGTGAACGTACCAGCAGCGGCATAGTGAAAACAGAGGGCCGCAAAGAGCGCGAGGAGGATCAAATGCTTCATTGGTGGATGGGCTGCTGTTAGAGAGCCTGGTGTTGCTTGTCTTAGAGCTAGGTGCTTTCGTGATGATTGTCGAGCGGCTCACCGCTCATTTATACCTGGCCCATACACATCTGCCTTGCGACCATGGTGGTGGTAGACCACGAAAAGCCCGAGACACACCATCACGAACTCCTGCGCCCAGTCGACCTTCCCCAGAACCTCAGACCAACATTGAGACAGAAATGTTGCCGATGATATAGTTGTCAGAAAACTCGACAAAATTGAGAGGGAAAATACCACTTGCCCTTGCCCGACTGCAAGTGGTTGGTTGCACGTGTGTTTGGTCAAAAAACCCATACTAGTGGTTGGAGCATCTTGATTCTGTGGGCCTTTCGCCTCACAGCAGTCCCGACGAGTTGCAGCACGTAGATCTTGGGGAAGAACCCAGCCAGCCGTTGGTGCCGCGGCGCAGCACTCTGCCTCCAGCCTGGCAAGGTTGCAGCGCAACGTGGTGTGGCGTAATTGAATAGTAGTGCAGAGCGCTGGATGTCTCCAGCGATGCTCATCACGCTCGGAAGTGAAAAAGCCCAGAACGCGGGTAGTGGGCTTGTCCAGGAAGGCGAGGATCATTCAAGATGTCGACACAAATGATTTGATTGGCCGCCTGCTCGTGGGCAGCTTGTTCGCCGCGCGCTACATGCTGTTGAAGAAGACAACGACCGCGGTGATGTTGTCCCCTCCCGTATTCTTTCGCTCCCACCGTCGCTCGGCCTCACTTACCAGCGCTTCGCACGCGGCCTTTCCATTAAGCCAGCATACATCAAAGAAGGGATCAGCACCCGTGTGTGCGTGTGTGCGTGCCTGTGTGCGTGTGTGCGTACCTGGGGATCCTGGCCCGCGTAGAGAGACACTATCTTCATGGCCTCGGTATTGGTGATGACGTCCCATAGACCATCACAGCCTATGATCAACTTGTCGCCGTCCCTGAACCCGTCACAGTTAGCTCTCTCCCTCTCTCACACACACACTCTATGTATCTGTCTGTCTCGCCATCTGGGAATCGGGGCTTGGGGAGGGAGGACAGCGTATCGTACTGCAGCGTGGCACAGAAGAACTCGGGCTCAGAGCTCACGCCGCACGTCGAGAGGATGGCATGGCCCAGCGATCGGGTCATGGCCAAGCCTACACGAAACGACGCCATCATCATCATCATCATCATCATCATCATCATCAACAACAACAACAAACCATATAACGCACGCACGCACCTAGTTTCTTGGTGCGGATCTCGTCGAGAGAGAAGTAGTCGAACGAAGGAAACACACGCAACGTCTTGCCGTCGCTGCCCACCGTCACACGGCCGCGGCCGTTGGACTCGCGCGCCACGCGCTCCGCCTCCTCCTTGCGCCACGGCCTGGTCGCGGCGACATAGCTGAGTCCAAGCAAGGGTTCAACTCGGGAGGGGAGGGGAAGGGGGGGGGCTGCCGCACCTGTGATCGTGCGAGCAGAGGACTTGGGTAAGTTGCGAGTCGGCGATCTCCAGCGTCGCTCGGCGTCGCCGGGGGCGGTCTCTACCGCGACCCGTCTTCGGCGCTTCGATGACGCTCTCGAACGCGATGCCCTGGCCGCCGGTCTTGGAACACCGGAACAGCACCGCCCTGCTGTCCCCCACGTTGCCCACGATCTGATCGCCACCGGGCCAGAGAGAGAGAGAGAGAGAGAGTGTGTGTGTGTGTGTGTGTGTGTGTGTGTGTGTGTGTGTGTGTGTGTGTGTGGCGTGTGTGTATGTGTGTGGCGTGTGTGTGTGTGTGTGAGAGAGAGAGAGAGAGAATGGGAGAGCCTAAGCCTGTCTCCGGTGAGCAGGGAGATGTACCAGAGAATCCTCAACCTGCACACACACGACCGCCGTCGTTCCGTATTCCTAAAGGAAGAAAAAATCAACGAATAAGATATAAATGGTTAAAAAAATTATATTAATACACAATAAATTTAATATCAATGATAAAACGTAACGAAACAAAACCAAACGACGTACGATGCCGGACTCCTGGCCGTCTTGGAGGAGCACCTCCTGCGTCTGCCTGATGCCGGCCTGTATGGCCGCCTTGACGAGATCGTCGGGTTCGGTCTTCCTGTCCTCGGCCAGGTCGTCCTGCTGCAGATCGCTCAGGCTCTGCGCGATGAAGTTGTGCAGGTACTTGGCGCCAGCCTGCCCGCACGCAGTCGTTAGCGCAGTGCGCAGACGTCGACAGCTGACTCCCCCCGACAGAGGCAGGGGGCCACCTACCTGAGCTGCGTATTGGCCCTTCAGGCCGTGGCCGTCGAGGACGCCAAAGATGGCCAGGTCGTCGGCGGGCGAGGGCAACGCCTCCAATAGGCTCGGCGCCGCGGCCATTGCAATGGCAGGAGCGGACCGCCTCCCGCCGCGACTGCGACGCGAAGTGGACGAAGACGCCGCCGCCGCGGTGGCCATGGCCGAATGCGGGACGATGTAGGCGTCCTGGTTCTCCGGCCTGCCGCCCGTCAGCGACACAAATCCCACGCGCCACTTGAACGATTGCTTCGTCGTCGCTGCCGTCACCGCCGTAGTCGTCGTCATCGTCGCTGCCGTCGCCGCGGGCGATTCCTGTTCCTTGCCCTTGCCCTGCCCGGTCGTTGTTGTCTGGTCGCCGCCGTCGCCTTCGATGTCGACCACCACTTCCGCTTCTGCAGAGGCGGCCGTGCGCGTCGCCGTCTCCTCCGCGTCGCCCTCCCTCCTTCTCTTGGCCTTGGCCCTGCTCTTCTTCTTGGCCGTGTTCTTCTCCTTTTCCTCCTTCTTGTCCTTCTTGGGATGGGCCTCTCGTTTCCGTTTGCTGGCTCGCTTGGCCCCGTTCGCGCTGTCGCTGACCGTTGGTAGGAGGAGCACACCATCTGCGTCCTCCTCCTTGGCAACAGCGACCGAGTCCTGCTCGATGCTCTTCCCTGGCTTCCCGCTCGTGACGGCGGCAGCGCTGTCGGCTCCTCGTCTCCGCTCTCGTTCCAGCTTGACCCTCTCCAGCTCCTCGTTGACGCGCCGCCGCTCTTCGTCGAGCTCAGCCAGCCGTCGCGACAGCGCCTCCTCTCGCTCATCCAGCGCTTCATCGCTTATTCCCTCCGCCTCGTCCCCGTTGCCATCGCTCATGCTCGGCGTGGTCGTCTCCGCGCGAGCCCCGACGCCTTGGCCATCCGCAGATTTGTCGTGCTTGGAGCCCGTCCTCCTTCGCTTCTTCGTCGGCTTGGTCGGGCTGGTGCCGCTCTCGCCGGCCTCCTGTCGCCCTCTCTTCCGCGGCGATGCCTTGGCCGCGGGCGTCGTCGCAGCCGCCGATTCCGTGGGCTTGCCCACCGGCTCTCTCGCCGCCGTCGAATCAGATGGCGACGATGGCGATGGGATCGTTGACGCCGCCGCCGGCTCGGGTTCGGCCGTTGCGCCGGCGAAGCTGCCCTCGGCAAGGTCGAGCGGAGAACTGTTGATCATCCACGCGTCGTCTTCCTCCACCTGCGCAATCGCAGTACAAGAGCCACGTGACACGTTACTGGAGCGTCCACAGGTGTCGTGACAGTCACAGTGGTCACACAGACGTACGTCGAGTGAGCGCGGAGCGAGTTGCTTCTTGCCGACGGCCTTGTTGCTGGCCTTGCGCGTGGGGGTGCTCTCGGCCTTCTTCTTGATCCGCTCCTTACGCTCGGCCTGCCGCCGCTTGAGCCTGCTCTCGCGTTCGGTCATATCGCGCAGCCGCTTCTCCGTTTCAACTCGCTCGCGGTGGACGCGCTCGATCTCTTCGGCCAGCAGCGACTCCTTCCTCCTGCGCTTCCGCTCTTCTCGCTCGCGCTGGGTCTCCTCGACTGCAGCATCCGCCTTGGTCGATGCGGCCGTAGCCGCAGCGGCGACCGTCGGAGTCTCCTCCTCGCTCTCGCGCTTCTCGGTCTGATACTGATGGGCGAGCTCCTCGGCTTGACTGGCCGGCAAGCTGTTGGGCACGAGCACCTCCACCGAAGAACTGACCATGTCGCCCTCGAGCGTTGGTTGCGGAGCTTGGCCTGACAACATGTCGCCTTCGTTACGGGCGCTCGCCCTGTTCTCCACTTCATCATGCACCTTCGACTGAGCCTCCTGCTGGTTCTCCTCCTTCTCCTTCTCCTTCTCCTTCTCCTTCTCCTTCTCCTTTTCCTCCTTTTCCTTCTCCTTGCCCGTTTCGGTCGTATCATTCGGACAAGCCTCTGGTCGTGTCTCCTCGGCGGCCTGTGGCTGCTCGGCCGCGTGTGCTACGCCCGCTGTTCCATCAGCATGAGCCCGAGCGTCCCTCTCCTCGTTCACTGCAGCGAGAGCCAGCGCGTCGCTCGTCGGGCCGTCCGGTCGTGACTCCGAGGAGTCCTCGCTCGTGCCTCCATTCCTCACCAGCTCCGGTTCAGCGGCTGGCCGATCCTTCTCTGCCTCCGCTACGCCAACTGCTCCTGGCGTGCACCAAGTCAAAGGGAAAAGGTCGGCAATCCTCACTGTTCACCGAGACTGCACGGCACCTCATACGGCTGCTGCCAAGAAAGGTACCTCGGTTGCTGTCGGCTGATGGCTGTTGCACGTGGGCTTGCTCTGGACCGTCTGGCGGCGTGGCGCGGCCGGTGTGGGAAAGATATCGGTCGATGAGCTCCTGCTTCTTGCCGTGGCTAGGCAGGCCCCTTTCCTTCAGTTTCCTCTTCAGCTGCCGGACCAGCAGCTTCTGCAGCGCGGCCGCAGAGAGTGCCGGTGCGGTGGAGGCCTCGGCTGATGGGGCTTCGTTCTGCTTCTCTTTTTCCCTCTTCTCTTGCATTGGTGGCGCATCGCCATCGTTATCGCCATTGCCGATTGCAGCATTCTTTGCCTCTTCCTTTACCTCCTCTTGCTCGTTCCTCTTGCCCTCTACACGTTCCTCCTCTTCCCTCTGCACCTGCGTAGCTTCGCTCCCCTGTGCTTGTGCCGTCTCTGCTCGCTCGCCTTCCACTTGCTGTTCTACTGGTTGGCCCTTACTTGCACCCGATCTCCTTCTCGCTACCCGCTTGGGCTTCTCCGTCTCTACCTCCGCTTCGACCGTGTCTCCTTGGCTCTCCTTCTGCCTCTCCGCCCCTCTCTTGGTGCTCTTGGCCTTGGTAGCTTTGTTACCTCCTTTGCCCGGAGCTGCAG
Organism: Acanthamoeba sp. SK_2022b; assembly: GCA_027943245.1. Taxonomy (NCBI): domain Eukaryota; phylum Discosea; order Longamoebia; family Acanthamoebidae; genus Acanthamoeba; species Acanthamoeba sp. SK_2022b. The sequence goes on from JANDJZ010000197.1 coordinate 70,333, forward strand.
CCCTCTTCTTTCCCTTGGTTGCCGCCACGGCATCGCTGGCTTCGTCAACGAACGCAAACGGGTCAGAGGCTTCCTCTTCCTCCTTCTTACTCTTCCTTGCTTTGCCGCGAGGGCCCTTTGCAGAAGCTCGGCGGGGTCGCGGCTTTGCGTCTGCGACAGGCTTTCCGCGCCCCTTGGAGCTCATCGTCTCGCTGATACAAGGATCGTTTTACCAGAAATGAAGCGGTTCGATTTGTCTCTCTTTTTTTCCATCAAAAAAGAGCAATAATTCCTTCAGCTTCTGGAAGCCTACGATAGCTGCCTAGGGACCAGCCGGAAGGCCCTAACAATGAACGTTCAATCGATACGCGGCCGCACTTGGCGCTAAAATTTACCTGCAACGACGATAACGTTTTTGCGGACACATTTCTTTTTCCAAGAACCAAAGCTTGCGGTGATGGGCACATAAGGCGGCAGGTGGTGCATCATGCCTTCGGCCTTTGGCTGCTGGTCCAGCAGCAGAACGTTTGCGCCGTCTGAGACCACCACAAGAGCTTGCTTCCAGCCTTCAACGTAAGACCAACCAGGATAGTTAAAAATCTTGGCCCCACCTTTTTTCCAACCACCGCTTCTGTTGCCTCAAAGGGCGCAAAGCAAAACAACCAAACCGCACCATTAAAGATTATTTGCATTTTATTCCAGTATTGGCCGCGTAGAATCAAAATCGAATCTTAGGCGTGCAGTTTGTTGGCTGCAACAACAGAATCTGCCTAATCCGTGCAAACTCTACCTCGCCAAGGTAAACAGGTAAAAGTGTGGTATTATTTTTTTTATAAGATTATTTAGTTCCACTTATTTATGTTTCCTTTGCGGCTCGGCGGCAGCCACAAGACCATGCTGGGCGACTCTTCCTACGCGGGAACTGTGCCTACAGTACGACCCTCTGCCGAGCTGCAGGAGGAACAGATCAAGCTCGGGCCCGTTCTCGGCCATGGTACCTTTGGCACAGTCTACCGAGGCGAGTGCTTCGGCCTGGCGGTTGCCGTCAAGGTCCCATTCGTGGGTAACAACAGCGGCGAGACCAACACCGGCGCTGACACCAACAAAGAGGACACAGCTGATGGTCAGAGTGGAGCGACAGAACCTGCCACGACGGCACCACCACCGGCCGTTCTCTCCAAGGAAGACCTGGAGGACCTCAAGCAAGAGATACGCATTATGACGTACGTTATGCTTTGCCCCACACTAACAGGCTTGTACAAGGCTGCTGCTCGGTACTAATACGTGGCCTCAGGACGAGCATGCACCCCAATCTCATCTTGTGTCTGGGAGCCTGCCCTGCGCCCGACAAGTTCCGCATCGTGCTCGAGTTGATGGACGGCGACCTCGAATCGTACGCCCTGATCATACCATGCGCTTGTCGATGCCATCAATGCCTGGCGGTGCTGACTGCGGCCATAAATGGCGCCTGTTTACAGGCTGCTCATCAAGTCGCCCATGGGCAAAAAGATGTCGCTCTTCCAACGCATGTGCATGGCGCGTGATGCTGCTCGAGGCATGCAGTGGCTTCATTCTCGGGATCCAGCCATAATCCACAGGTAACAACGCATTTCCATTCTCTTCACTATACCCCTCCACAATCACGAATGCACGCAGCCCTGTCGCCCACACTGCCCTCTGTCGTGCAGAGACCTAAAGCTCGAGAACATGATGGTACGCCGTGCATCGCCTCTTCTCTGAGCTGTGCACCCCGTGGGTTGACTTGGCGCTTGGTATCTGTCTGGCAGTACAAAAAAGTGGGGAACACGTTTCAGATAAAGATATCCGACTTTGGTTTGTCGGCGCTCAAACCCAAAAAGTCGGCCTCCCTCGTGTGGGAGAAGGTGGGCACGGTCAACACCATGGCGCCCGAGATCCTACAGGTGCGTTGTTGGCTCCCTCACTTTCTCACTTCATTTGGTTTGCTATTAAAACAGGTTGTCTAAACTAAGGAGTTGGATGACGCATAGGGTTCGGACTACAACGAAAAGGCGGACGTTTATTCGTTCGGAATCATTCTATGGCAGCTCTTTACCTGCGAGCCGCTCTATGCAGACACAGAGTACATTTCCATCCTGCTGTTTTTTTGGGGCGGAGACAGCCAGACTCTCAAACGCGTTGCTCACCACCGCAACAACAACAACAACAACAACAACAACAACAACAACAACAACAACAACAACAACAACAACAACAACACGGTAGACACTTGACGACCGAAGGGCTTGCGTTCCAGATATGGCGCAATGGCCTGCGACCCAAGATACCCGCCAACTGCATCTCCACACTCAAGAAGCTCATGCAGGAGTGCTGGCAGACCGATTTCACCAAGGTGCCTCTCGTCGCTCTGGTCGTTTAGTCTTGGTAATGCTCATGCTCTTTCTCTCTCAGCGCCCATCGTTTGAACGGATCAACAAGAAGATCGACCAGATCCTCATCCAGATCGCCATTCTAGATGACCAAGGACGACGATTCTGGAAGAAATACTTCTTTCGCCAGGTAAGTTTACTCAAAAGCCGTCGCGTGCACGTAGTCGTGGCGTAGATGCAATGGATAGAGGCGGGAGGCTGAACTCCTTGCGTTGTGTCGTTGTTGTTTCTCCCCAGCACAACGTGCCGTGGCAGGGCTTCGCCCCTTCGTTCTATCGATTCATTCGCCAGAGAATGCCGCGCAATCTAGACAAGTCCAACCTCGACGCGGCCGCCACTAACTTCCTCTGTCTCAAGAAACTCTTGGCTCGTCGTGCGTGGCCCCTCATGTCTCTCTGCCCTGCACCCGCGTGGAACGCGTTCACACTTCTTGTGTGTGCGCGCCAAATGCTGACTGTCGTGTGTTTACAACGATGCAGCGGACGTGGAGGGAAAGGAGTTCGTGAACATCCAACAGTTTGGACAAATCACTGCACTCTTTGGCCCACTACTCCGCGACGACTCCCATTCCTACCCGTGCGTGCTCGACGAGATCCGTGAACTTCTCAAGGAGAGGTGCGTAAATCCCCCCCCCCCCCAAATCTCGCCCCGTGCGCGCGTGGACCAACGCCTGTGCGTGTGCGCCCGCTTGCAGGTGGTTCCACGGCTTCGTGCGGCGAGGTGAAGCGCATCGGCGCCTGTTGGGCCGTCAGGCCGGCTCCTTCCTCTTCCGTATGACGTCCAAGGAAGGTCAGTTCAAGTTGTTCCTCCTTCGCGTTGTTACACTGCTCCCCTCCCCTCCTCCCCCGGTGTCATGGCATGCGAGGCGTGTTGCCTGACCGCGAGCGCACGGGTGACCAGGCGTGTGTCTGGCCCTCACGCTGATGAGGACCGAGGGGCGAAATCCGAACAACATTTACGTCTACAAGAACAACGGACGATTCCAGTTCCTGGGCTTCGACAGTCGGAGCTATATCTCTCTCTCGGCCATCATTCGCGACCTCGAGCGAATCGCCGGCCTCGCGGTATTCACACACACACACACACACACACACACACACACACACACACACACACACACACACACACACACAAGCCCTCAGCACGCGCGAAGATGTGGTCTCACTGGTGCGATTCACAATCGCGCAGTTGCTGCCGTGTCCCGGGTGGCCATTCTCGTCGTGCTTCAGCGGTGTGGAGGACAACCTGGACGACTCGGACAGCGAGGACTACATCCCGTTCCTGGGCGAGCTCATCGGCGCCGCCACACCCGCGCCCGCGCCCGCCAGCAAGGACCCGTGCGGAAGCAGCAGCGGCGACGAGGAGGATCGCCTGCCGTCGCCGACGTCACCGCACGCAGCGGGCGGCGCCGAGGACAACGTGACGCTGAAGCGTAGACAGATGCAACTGCGGCAGCTCCACCAGCTCCACCTGCACCAGCAGGTCGAGCGACAGCTGGAGCAGCAAACCGGCGCTCCCGCCTCACCGAGCTCGGCCGGCGCTTCGCCGCTGTCGTCGCCCCATTCGCCGCACTCGCTGGGGAACATGCTGCTCGACTCGCCACGCACGCCGCCATACGGCAAGCCGGGCCTGTCGCTCCTTCAGAGTGGCCTGGGCACGACCTCTCTGCTCCACGGCGCCACGGACGACGCCGGCCAAAAGCTGCTCTTGAGGTGCGGTTGTGTGTGTGTGTGTGTGTGTGTGTGTGTGTGTGTGTGTGTGTGTGTGTGTGTGTGTGTGTTGTGCAGTTTGCTTAAAGAGGTGGTGGGAACGACGTGCAGGCAGGACTCTCTGATGACGCTGCTGGTGAACGATCCGGAACTGGAGGAGCGAAGGAAGCAGCGGGAGGAGGAGCGAAAGGAGCGTGAGGCCCAATGGGCCAAGGAGGAAGAGGAGCGCAAGAGGCGACGCGAGGAGCGACGCAAGTATCTCACCAAATAGCTGCGTGTACTCTCACCTGCCCAACAGCAAAAAAAAAAAACAAAAACTTGTTGCTGGTTGGGTGGAAAGCGTCTCTGCTGCACGTGTTCTCGGGCAGCTCGGCCCCGGAACGCTTCACTAGCAGCGCAGCGCGTGTTCTCGTGTGGCTAGGCGGAGTTAACGGGCGAGAAAACGAAAGTCCGGTTGGGAGCGGCTGCCAGTGCGACGCACAGAGGCCACGCGCGGTCAAGGGAACGAGGAATCCTGTCCCTGAAAGGAAGAGGAGTATGAGGGAGCCAATGGAATGGCGCTTTCCCCAACCCAGGGCTTCCCTTTCCCATCGCACCGGTGCAGACTCCGCCCTACTGTACGACCACGTATAAAAACAGGTCGTTCTCGTCGGCCACTGTATCTGTCCTATCCACTCACCCTACCACCTCTCTCTCACTACATCGCCAGAGCGAAGAGACCGTACTCGAGTCCTTCCTCTCCTCCCCAACCTACGACCTTTCCATACACCAACACTAAGCAACTATGGAAGTGGCCTCGCTCAACTTGCACCACCACCCCCATCACGAGCACCAGCAGCTCCAGCCGGCGCCCAAGCTGGTCCGCCAGCCTTCGCTCAAGAAGGTGGAGTACTTTGTCGAGGTGCCGGCCATGAACGAGGAGGAGGTCGAGCCCCCCGTCCCCAAGGGCTTCGGCTCCCTCGCCGTCCGACGCGTCAAGCGGCGCGTGGCGCGTGGACTCGGCGCCACCTTCAACTTCCTGTCCCAGCTCGACGAGCAGGAGTGCATCGACGAGAGCGGGTTCACCTACCAGCACGACGAGCACGTAGAGTCGATCGTGCGCCCTTCTGACGAGCGTAGGTGGATGCTCGACCAGTCGGCATCTGGCTGGACCTTCAGCTTCGTCTGCCCCGAGGACGAGCCTGAGGCCCCGAGCCAGCGGAGCGGGGAGCGGATCGACCACCGACTCCTGCTCTCCCGTAAGGCCAGCGACTTCTGAGACCAACCCCGGTCTGCTGTGTGACAGACTTCTGCGGTACCGGAGATGCGTTGACAACTACGGCGTGGGACGGCGGTAGGCGGGGAAGGATCGAACATCCTCTCCTTCACTCGCTCGCCTCCGCCCAGGTCTCCCTGTACAATTATCTACTGTTTATATTTATTTTACGTCACGTCGCTCCAGGCCTGCTGTGTGGGTCCAAATAAACACAAATTGTATAAATTCCGCCTTACATTCCATGCGTGCTAGCCGGAAATATTGGCCAAATTGCTGAAAAAAGCAACGGAAACTCTAAGATGAACCAACGCTGCTGGTGCCAAGACAGGGAGGGGTTGCGCCGCACCCCAGTCTGCCGCTGTTGATTTCCAGCACAAGGATGGACGCCTCCACCTCTCCTGAGTCGCCTATCGGTTTCGACGTGCAAGCCATCGGTACGCCGGCACTGGCCAGCGCCACGCGGGGGGGGGATTGAGCTTCTCATGTAGTAGAGCAGGGCGAGCCAACGAGGTCAGGGGACCAGAGAATGAACAACCTTTCGATTATGTCTTCTTCGACTGGAAGGGCACTCTGGCCAAGAAGAGTGGCCTCAACACAAAGCAGAGAACCAACCTCAGGTAAGGCGCTGACACTTGGTGCACAGGCAGCAGTTTGCTGCTTCTCTCCCGCTGTGGACAGAGTGGTCTGAACTATCGAGCCCTTTCGTCTGCAGACTGCAGCGCTTCTATAATGCGCTCAAGGCGCTGCAGGAGGAGCACATGGGCAGGGTTAGTGGGAGCAGGGAGGTCGTGATCCCCGTGACCGGCGGCAGTGCATTCGACGACATCCTACCCAAAAACAACAACGGGAGCAACAGCAACCTCGAGTTCAGTCTGCCGTCGTTCGAGGAGCTGCAGGACCTCTTCAACCGGCTCATGCAGGAGCACAAGGGGGAAGACGGCACGAAGACCTTTGCCTGGAACGACTTCCTTGACGCCCTGCTCCGGGAGATGGGCCTCCATGGTATCGACGACCGCGACAAGGCAAGCACCCATCTCCTTCTACTTTTCTATGATTTATTTCAATTTTTATTGATTTTTGTGTCTTTTTTTTAATTGATTTTTTATGTTTTTATTGCGCCAGGACCACCTGTTCACGTCGTTCCAGACGACCCCGGAGGCCGACTCGGGCCTGTACCACGGCGCTGAGGAGATCATCCGCTGGCTACGTGAGGACGCGGGCCTGAGGCTCGGCCTTATCCGCAACTCCAAGCTCAACGAGGCGGCCATGCGCAAGCGCATTGCCAAAGGTCCCTGACTCCTCCCTCGCTTAGTGCGTGCGCCAAGCATGCGGGTTTAGGGGAAAGGGCAAGGGCCTGTGAGCTTACCCACTCTTGGTTACCCGCCACCCACCCAACAGCTGGCATCGATCCGGATCACTTTGAGTCGGTCGTGATGGGCGGCGAGGTCGGGTACGTCACTCATCACCACCCCCAACGGAGGAGCGATGTTCTCTCGCCAACGTCGTCGGGTGGGGTCAGATTCGCCAAGCCCGATGCTGAGGTGTTCGTCACCGCGGCCAAGACGGCGGACATCGAACACATTCACGTACGACGCTTGTTGTTGTAAGAAGCTTGGGGCTGGTGATTGACTCTTTTTTTTTTTTTTTTTTTTTTTTTGGCTAGTCGCGGGAGCCCAAGCGGATTCTCTACGTCGGCAACGAGGTCGACGCCGACATCAACGGCGCCAACAGGTACCATGCTCATACAGGCTGGCAGCAGCTCTGCAGCTTGTGTGTATGTGCGCGCGTTGTTATTGCGTAGCATGAGCAGACAGTGTGGTAACAGCCGTTATGACGACTTCAGAGTGGGCTGGACGTCGGTGTTGGTGACGCACACCGAGCCCACTTCCAACGGACTCGCCGACTACGAGATCGGCCAGCTGGTGCAGCTCAAGGACATCGTCCTTCGCAGCCGGGACGACACTGAAGAGCGCGCCCAGTGACCGCTATGCATATACGACAGTACTGCTGCCTCATCGCAGCATCACATCACATGATTGTACAAACTGCTTCTTCTTTGTTGCCATCGTCGGCCATCATGGCAATGGGCATCGGGAGTGAAACGTCGTCGAGCGAGTCCACGCGTCCGCTCGACTTCTGCCACTGTAGGGGTAGCGTCTCTCCGGGGTGCACCCAGGGCAGACTCTGACAACCTTTTTCTTTCAGAAGCGGACTCTGACTGCCCAGGCCGAGCACCGACACGAACATCACCGCAGTTTTCTGGCCAGCTCCAGTCGTCGTAATTACGCCCCTCCTTCATCGCTCCTTTCATTGTCGCTTTCGCTGTCGCAAACCGACGAAAGGACACGGCTTTTTTTGATAAATTGTTTTAATGTACGTTTGGTGTTGTACACGAAAAAGACGTGACTGGGGGGATCTACTGCTTGGGGTGGACCTTGAGGGCGTCGTCCAGGATGGAGAGGAACTGGTGGGCGTGACGAGGACCAAAGACCAGCTGAGGCCTCAGCCGCACCGACGAGCTGCCGCTGCCGCCCGACTCCACTCCTGCCCGTGTCGTCACGTTAGACCAGCCCCCCAAAAACGCGAAAGCGAAAGCAAAAGAACGAAAGCGAAAGCGAAAGCGCGCGTGCTTACCCTTCTGCCTGAGGGTGTGGATGAGCTGGTCTCTGCTCTGCGCCGTGGGCAGGTCGAAGGCGAGGAAGGTGCCCAGGCCGCGCACGTTGGAGACCATCGGGTGCTTGTCCTGCAGCTCCAGGAGGCCGTCCTTGAGGTACTTGCCAGTGATCTGCACGTTCTCGAGGAGGCGCTTGTCCTTGATCTCGCCCAGGATGCTCTTCATGAGGAGCACGCGCACGGGGTCGCCCATCCACGTGTTGAAGTTGCGGTAGCCCTCCGACGGCCTGAACTGAATGTTGTGGAAGTAGCCCGCCGCCTGCATCTTCTTCGAGAAGGTCACGATGTCGGGAGGCGACGACAGGTTCCTGTCAGCGGGAGAGAGAGTGAGCTGTGGCAGAAATAGGCCCAGTCGCGCGACAACCCACGGCGGCTCGCGCACGCGCAGTAACCTACCAGTGCTCGTGGGCCCAGAACTTGCCGGTGGCGCACACGCCGGTCTGCACCTCGTCGACGATGAAGGCGACGTCGTTCTCCTTGGTGATGTTGCGGAGGCCCTGGAAGAAGTAGGGCGAGGCCCAGTTGTCGCCTCCCTCGGCCTGGATGGGCTCCACGATGAGACCCGCCACTGGCACCTTGTGCGTCTTGATCACGCGCCTCACCTGCCATACACAACACCCACCCAAGTATAATTATTAATACAGCAATTTTAATAAATTAAACAAAACATTTAGGTATAATTACTTGAAAATAAATGAAGTAAGAATTGGAAATTGATGGGCAGGGGTATACCTCCTCGAGGCAGCGGTCCTCCTCCCTCCTGTTCTCGGCCTCGTACTTGTCGAGCGGGTACCTGATCTTGGGGAAGGGCGCCTTGGGCCAATCGAACGCCGGAATGTCGACCTGTGGCCACGTCGACAAAAAAAGCAAACAGAGGTGGCGCGTGTGAGTCCACGCCAGCGCTGCGACAGAGCAGGCGATGGGAAGGCAAGGCCTTCCCCCCCCCCAAGGAGAGATGAGGCGGCACCTTGTGGATGGGCTTGGAGCAGGTGGTGGTGAGGGACCCGAAGAGGCGCCCGTGGAAGCCGCCCTGGAAGGAGAGGATGGAGAGCTCGGGGCTGCCGGGCGGCAGGTTCTGCATCGACGAGTTGAGCTCCTCCTCGCTAAAGGCCCGACCGCCGCGTTTCTGCTCCCCCCCCCAAACCCCCATTCGCCGTTGTGGGTGAGTGCCTGATTGCTCGCACACACGCACACGCACATGCACATGCACGCACCTTGTGCATGTAATTCATGAAGACGGCCTTGTAGGCGCACTCGTTGGCGCAGGAGCCGCACATGGCAGTGAACACCTGGTGCAGGCCTGGGAGCACAGACGACACACGCACACACACATGCGGGTGAGCGGTCGCTCGCTCACAAGCGTCAGGTGGGGTCGCCCGCACCCTTGGGGGCCACGGACATGAAGGTGTCATGGAGCGTGTTGCCCCAGTCTGCGGGGGGCATGATGCCCAGCGCGGGCCTGTTGACGAGGAACCGGCCCCACTCGGGCGACGAGGCCGCCTGGAGCAGCACGGGGTTGTTGTAGCCTGTCCCCCGCCCCATATCAGCACACGCCGCCGCCACAGGGAGGGAGAGAAGAGAGAGCGGGGCCGCACCGACGGCGAGGGAAGCGATCTGGGAGAAGACGTCGAGCAGGACGTTGCCGTCGGCATCGACGACGTAGTTGCCCAGCGACTTGGCGTAGTCGGCGAAGAAGTGGCCTGTGCGCACGTCCTACACGGCAGCGGCAGGCGCGAGGGGCAGTTCGGGGGGGGAGGGAGGTTGCGGTGGCCTCAGCACTTTGACGCGGTGCCGTGTTGGGGCGGGGGGACAGGCAGGGGGGGGGTTACCTGGAACTGCTCCATAGCGGCCCTGGCGGCCTTGGAGGCGGGGCCTGGGACCTCGGTCTTGAGGACGGGCTCGGTGGCCTCGCCAGGGAAGGCCGGCATGGGCGTGGACGGCGGGCTCGACAGCGAACGCACTGGCCCAACGTAGCCGGTGAGTTGATTCACAGTAATAAAATCAATGAAACTGTGTTGGGCATTATCAAGCGACAGGGATGGATTGACAAAGAAATTAAATAAAGGATTAAGGGCGTGTGGTACCGTGCTGGGCGGAGGTGAGGCGAAGGGCGAGGCTGGTTGTGCGCACGCCGGCAGGGGCAGCTACCGCGCTGGCCCCAGCAACTCGTTGGCTGACTCGACGCATTGCTTTTTGAAATGTGTGTGGGGTGTAGAGGTACAGTGCAGTAATAAAAAACAAAAGGTCCTTGTTGTGGTTGCCCTACGCCGAGAAAACGGAAAAGAGGGCGACAGGAGCTGATTGGTCGTTGTTCGCAGGCGCCTGCGTTTCCGGTTGGCTTGGACATGCCCCCGAAACTTCGATAAACCGGGATCAACCTTTTATCAAACCACCTGATCTGGGCAAGGTCAACTCCAAATTTTGGACTTAAAGAAGACTAGAACTTTTACCCCTGCCACATGGGTTAGGGGTAAAGGTTTTTGGCTTGCAATTATTTTGTTGGGCCAGAAAAACTCAGGAGAGGGGTGGTCAAGAAATCAACAGGGAAGGAATGTACCGAGGCAGTTAGAAGTGAATATGTGAACTTGTGTAGAAACTTGGGACCTACACATCACTCACTACACCAGTGGTCACAAGTAATACATGAGACCACCCCAGCAGTGTGCCATCCTCACCATCCTCAAGCTGCCCCATCATCTGCTCTGTCCTCAACACTTCAATGCCCTCATGGGGCCACCCCTGGTGTATGCCCTTCCCCACTGTGCCACACTTTCATGCACCACAGCTGCAGCCACATCCAGGCAGGCGCCAGCTGCCCAGTGCTTTGCATGCAGGTGCTTTGATTGCTCAACAATTCTGCAGGTTCTAAAAGGGCATATATTTCTTTATCTTGAAGAAGTTTTTTGTACTCAGGGGTCATGATTACTTACAACAACGAACTCAGTTGCAAGAGGAGGAGAGGACGACGAGGCTGTCCCAGTAAGCGCACTGCGCCGACGCAAGGTTGTACTCCACGTGGAAGTAGGGGCTCGACTGGATCACCTGCACAGCCTTGCTCGTTGAATACTGCGGCCACGCGATGTTGGGTGCGCCGTTCCTACATCCCACCCAATCACACCACAATCAGTCCGTTAATTAGCTCCAGCGAAGAGGGGTCGATCGAAGTGGAGACGTACTTGATGAAGCTACCCCACACGCTCATCACTTGCTGCGACAGGTTGTAATCGCTCGTGCCAATAGTCCAGAAGGACGGGTCAGTGCCGGTGTAGCAGGTGGGGGGACCGTAAGGCCAGAAGTCGCTGATGCACGACGTGCCAAACACGTAGTTCAACTGCCCTCCCCCGCCACAACTCACCATCAGCTCTCCTGCGCCATGCCTGCCACATGTGGAAGAATGGAAGAGAAGAGGAAGAGAGCACGTACGTCGGTGGAGTGGAAGGTGCCGAGGAAGTTCTGAGGTGCGCTGTACGGCAGCGCATGCCTCAGCTGGTAGTGGTACAACTGTGTGGCGCCCGCCTGCGCCATGAGGTCGAGGAAGTGCCTCACCTGACACGTGTAGTCGCGATCGCCGTCGATGGCAGCCAGCCGAGCAAAGGTCGTCGGGTAGGCGCTCGCCGGGTAGAGCTGGTCGACCACGGCCGAGAAGTTGGGCCCGTAGGAGGCCGTGTTGCTGATCACCTGATTGAACTTGTCCTGCGAGATGACAGTGACGTTGTTGAAGAAGGAGTTGGCGTTGGCATCGAACACGGTCGATTCGTTGAACACATTTCCTGCCAGCACCTGCAATGTCAAACCCCGCCAACCACCATCACGCCCAAAATGAGCCAGCAGATTTGGCTAAGGCACTGCTAGAGATAGGATTCATTGTTGGGGGGACACGCACGGGAACGCGAGCGAAATAGCCCTTCTGCAATAGCCTCAGAGGCTGGTCGGGGATCACGATGCCGTCGACCGACGGACGAGCAGGCGAAGGTTGCACCACCTTCTGCAGCGCCAACAGTGTGCTCACTGGCGCCGCCCGAAGACACTGCCACCACCACCCACCACAACACAAGTTTAGCAAACAAGCAGGGAAAGGTAGAGGATTCAGGGGGGGTAGGGTACAGCGCGGATAGTGGCGTTGGAGGCGGTGGTGGAGCAGTTGAGGGCTTGAAGAAGGGCCACCGACTGGGCGCCCACGTAGGCCTGGTCGGTGAGCTTGCTCGTGACGGCGCTCTCGATGATGGCCTTGGAGAAGAGACCGCGCGAGAGAGGAGACACCAGATGGATGGCCACGCTGATGCCGCCCACCGACTGGCCTCCGAGCGTCACCTGCTTCGGATCTCCACCGAACGCCCTGCAACCGCCATCAACCAATGGCACAGTTATTTTCTCCACATTTTTCCGCTTCCCCTTGTTGGTAGATCATGATGGCGGAGAATGGATAGGGCGAGTACTGAATGTTGTCCTGAACCCAGCGAAGGGCATGGACCTGGTCCATGATGTTGAGGTTGCCCCACGTGCCGCTCTCCTCGAGGAAGGCCGGATGGGCCAGCATGCCCAGGAGACCGAGGCGGTAGTTGATGGTGATGATGATGGAGTTAGTGCGCGAGGCGAGGAGGGAGCCGTCGGTGACGGGCTGGGCGCCAGAGCCGGTCTGGTAGCCGCCGCCGTGGAGGAACAGCAGCACTGGCAGATTATCGCCCGCTGATGCCCAGAGCGGAGCCTACACCCATGCACGTGTGTAAGCTGTCATGTTACAGGGTTGCAACGAACAGGACCGGAGATAAGGAGTTACCCAGATGTTGAGGTAGAGGCAGTCCTCGCTCTGGTTCGGCAGAGGACTCACGCCCGCAAGGTTGTTTTGCGGACAGTTGGGGCCGAAGTCGGTGGCAGCTCGAACGCCGCTCCAGGCATTGGCAGCTTGGGGAGGCCTGAAGCGGAGGTCGGCGACGGGAGGTGCGGCGTAGGGGATGCCGAGGTATTGCTGGACGAGCAACGAATACTGGCCGCGCACCTTGCCGGCGCTCGTGCTGATGACAGGGCCGGGGAAGGTGATCGCCGTAGCAAGGGATGCCAGGAGGAGGACGGCCGAGACCGTGGTGAAGGTAAGCGACGACAGACCCATCACTGGCGTAGCGTCGATATCTGATTTAGGGTACAAGTCGTGTGACGGTAGTGGTATAGGAGTGTATGGACAAGAAGGTTTGGAGAAGAATGGGAACAGAGGCGTGCGGTTTTATAATCGGGTTAGCGGGGTGTAACACCAGGACACGGCACATGGTCGTGGTAGCAGTGTGACCAATGCCTCGATACGACACGCCCCAAATAAAACGCCGATTGTTGGGGGGACTCGCCGGGTGAGTCAGCGAGCCAGTAACCGAGCAGATCGCACCGGGTGAGTCAGCCAGAGCCAGATCGGCAGTAAAATCACGCTCTTAATTTTCGGGCGAGGAATCCGATTGGTGAGGAGGTGCGATACACGCCAGAACGGAAGCCGGGGGTAGACTCGCGAACTGTTCGCTAAGCGCACCGTGGTGTGGCTGAGCCGCTAAGTGGCTGGGTTGCAACGAGTCCAAGGCGATTCAAAGATGCGAAGTTAAATATACCTGTGTGTACTTCAACCCGTTTCCCCTGTCGTCGGTCTTGTACTGCCAGGAAAAGCAGTTGCGGTCATTCTGATTCTCATTGTTTTCGTCAAGCACAGACCATGCCCACCCCTTTCTCTACGCTCTGCCACGGTCCCGTGATCTACGCCAGCTTGGCTGCTTGCGTGGCGTTGTTGCTCGTTGCTTTCGCTCCTTCTCTGTCTTCTGGTACTGTTGACCCTCCGTACTCTCTGCTTCTCGCTTCTTTCCATTCCTGGTCATCACTTCATGTAGTTAGTTGTCTGACAAACCAGAACACGGAAACGAGAATATCAGCTTGTACTCCGGAACCGCTTTCTGAAAACTTAACTTAAGGATCTTTTATTTTGTTTTCTTCTGGCCGACTCCCAAATCTTTACAAATGAAGTGAGACTAAAGAGATCTTATGCAGGAGGGACTACCACAATCTATGGCGAGGGAGGAACGAGCGCCAATCTGTTCTGGCAGAAGATGGCTGCCGAGTATCCGTACTACCGCGACTCGGTGACCATCAACTGGTCTGGCACGGCCGTCCTCCAGTCCATGGCCGACTACACCGCCGGCCTCGCCGATTTTATCATGATCGACTCCCAGCTGACCGACCAGATGATCCAGCAGGGCTACTACGGCCTGCCCATGATGGGCTCCGCCATGGTGATGGTCTACAACCTGCCCGAGCTCAACAACACACAGCTGGTAGGCATTCCCTGCCGTCTGCTAGTTGCCCCCCCCCCTCCTCTCTTTTCTCTGCTCGTGTGGTCTGCTCACCTGTTCCCGCGACCAGATATTGGACGGAGAGACGCTTGCGTTGATTTGGTGCGGTAACATCAGCCGCTGGAACCACCAGGCCATAGCGAACCTGAACCCCACTGTGTCGATGCCCGACGCCCAGATTCGCTTGACTTGGTGCGGTACCGCTTATTGGTCAAGGCGCGAATGTGAGCTGACGTTATGTGCTTGTTGTGTATGTGTGTGTGTGGTGTGTTGTGTGGCCCAATCAGGTACCCCGGCCAGACGCCGGGCACGGTGGCTTTCCTGAAGGCAGCGCTCTCCAACTTTAGCTCCGTGTTCAAGGAAGACCTCGCAGCTGCGAACAACCTGCTGGAGAGCATACCCGCGATGGCCAGCAACAACTACACCACCAACAATCCGTTCAGGCTTACCTACGTGCAGCAGGTGCCCTACAGCATGACTTACTACTGGCTGGAGGAGGTGCTTCCACTCAACATGAAGTACGCCGCAATGAAGAACCGATACGGAACCGTAGTCCAGCCCAGCTCGGCCACGGTCCAGAGCGCCATGACCGACTTCGCGGCTCAGGTCGACGCCGGCAATCTTGCCACGCCGCTGTACAACGGCCCCGGAAAGAACTCGTGGCCCCTGCCATTCATCACCTTCCTGTGCCTCTTCCAGAACACGACGCGGTCCGACTGCCGGCCCATCCAGGAGCTCACCAACTTCATCGCGTGGACGCAGCTCAACGATCAGGTGATCTCGGCCGTGTCGAACCTCGGCTACATGCCGCTTGCGTTTGACTACCGCAGCAAGCTCGTCGACGCCATCGGCACGATCCGTTGCAACGGCGAGCTGGCCCTCCCCACGGCCTACCTGCTCGGCACGGGTCCGGCCTACGGCGTCTTCACCTCGTGGTCCTCCGACTACTCGAGCACGTCAACCTCCATCAAGATCTACACCCAGTCCTCCGATCCGGCCATCTCCGACATCGCCATCGGTACGCACGGCACCAAAACGCACATACACGCTCCTTGAGAGCTCTCCTTTGCTCAACCGCGGACGTGTGGCGATGTGCAGGAGTGGTGGATTTTGTGACCTCTGTTGCCGAGCCGACGGCAAGCGAGCTTGCCCAAGCGTCCGACCTCCTCTCCCTTCCGCTCACCGCTACCGCCATCGCGCCCGGCTACTATGTTCGTTATGCTTTTTCTCGTTTTTTTCTCGTTTTTATCTATCTTTGGGTGCATCCCGCTGGAATGCTGATCACTCCTTTCATTTATAGATCTCGTCGCTCTATGGCAATGTCACGCTCAACTTTGACTACTCGGTCTTGGCGAAGATCTATCTCAATGAGGTTATTGCATCTCGTCTTTTCTCTCCGCTGCTTCTGTTCTGACTCCGCTCTCGCTCAGATCACCACGTGGAACGACTCGAGCATCGCCGCGCTCAACCCGGGTGTGGCGCTGCCCTCCCGGGCTATCGTCGTTGTGGGCGACAACGAATCCGCGGCCAACGCGGTGTGGATCGCTGCACTGCGCCAAGCCGATGCCCATTTTAATCAGTCGGTGCCGGCCTCGGCCACGCTGTCGGACCTGCCCATCTTCACCGAGTCGCCCAGCCGCGTGGTGGTAATATCGAATAGTGCCCTGGGCACCGCGATGAAGAACCAGACGAGCTTCGCCATGGGCTACGTGCCCGACATCCTCTCCGTGCGCGGACTCTCGGTGGGCAAGCTCGTCACGCAGACGGCGAGCAAGCGTGCCTCGCAGGTACTCGAGGCCGATTCCGCGTCGGTGCTCTCGGCCCTCAACGCCTACACGTCGGAGACACTCCCTTCCGATCTCGTTCTCGGTACCTCCAGCTTTGCTGTCCTCATTTCATTTCGTTTTATTCATTTTCTTTACTTTTTCTCTGCATTCCATCAACGTTCCACACGCCACAGCTCCTGGATCAGGCAGTTGGCCATTCGTTCAAGTGCACCGTATCCACGTCAGGTAGCGTTCACTACATGCGCGTCCTTGGCCGCTGGTCAGGAGTACTGTTTGTCGCTCACGTCTCAACTTGGCACAGGTCCACGTCGATGCCCAACTGTCTGAAGGCCGCGGCGCTTGCCGACTGGATCTACTGGACTCAGACCTCTTCCTCCGCCAACTCGAGCGCCAGCAGGCACGTCTCAGTTTCGAGGCATCAACTCACCACAACCTAACTCTTCCCCCCACCACCAACAGGAGCTGGGCCGTCGTCCCGGCGCAGACAGCATATGGTGAATCCATGCTTGCCAACTTCCTCGCGTCGGTACGTAACGTCTCTGCTTGCCGGCGTGGCGGAGACATCACGATCGTTCGTTGGGCGCGAGGCTCAGATTGTGTTGTCTATTGTTCTGTCGACACCCCGCAGTTGCAGTGCGACGGCGAGTATGTGAGCTCGGTCTACAACTGCATCATCAACGGCACCTTCTGCAGCAACCACGGCACGTGCGACAGCACTGGGGCCTGCCAGTGCACGAACGGTTGGCAGGGCACCTACTGCGAGTCCCTCACCCCAGCCTCCGACTCCGCACTGGGTGCGGCCCCTCCCTCAATCCCGCTCGCTCGTACACGCACGCCCACAGGCAATCGGCTCACGACCACCTCGCACTGGGCGCAGGCACGGTCCTGGGAGCGGTGTTGGGCACCACGATACCGGTGGGCCTGTTGGTGTGCCTCGTCTTCGCGGCCATCGTCCTCTTTGGCGCGTTCTCGAGGCGGAAGGAGCGCAACGAGTGGGAGATGGACTACTCGGAGCTCGAGATTGGCGAGCAGATGGGCGCCGGCGGGTACGGGACAGCGCCACCGCTGCCTCTGGCCAGCACCACCGCCAGGGCTGGCTAGCTAAACGAAGAGAGTTTCTGTTGGCTCAGGTACGGTGTCGTGTACAAGGCCAAGTGGAGAGGAACCGAGGTGGCCGTCAAGACGATGGTCTCCAAAGACGTCTCCAAGGATCTCGAGCGCTCCTTCAAGGAAGAGGTGCGCCCCCGTCTCGCCCCCTACAACTCGCAGGATTGATTATATTTTTATTAAATATTCGTTAACTTTATTATTATTTATTTATTGCCTGTAAAAGGTGCTCGTGATGACCGCGCTGCGTCATCCCAACGTGGTCTTGTTCATGGGAGCCTCGACCAAGGCCCCTAACCT
The DNA here is from genome assembly GCA_027943245.1 of Acanthamoeba sp. SK_2022b. NCBI lineage: Eukaryota > Discosea > Longamoebia > Acanthamoebidae > Acanthamoeba > Acanthamoeba sp. SK_2022b. The sequence continues at coordinate 87,871 of JANDJZ010000197.1, forward strand.
GTGCATTGTCATGGAGTACATGGCCCTCGGCTCGCTCTTTGACGTACGCCACCTCCATCTGCGCCTCCCTCAACTGTCGGTGAGTCGTTATTCTGAGTGCTCCATCCAACCACAGCTGCTGCACAACGAGCTCATCGCGGACATTCCGTTCATTCTCAAGACCAAGATGGCCTACCAGACGGCCAAGGGCATGCACTTCCTCCATTCGTCGGGCGTCGTGCATCGTGACCTCAAGTCCATGAACCTGCTGCTCGACAACAAGTGGAACGTCAAGGCATGCCTACCTTGCTCCATCACTGTCTCGCACACGTCCCTCTCTGACTCTCTCTCTCTCTCTCTCTGCCTGTGTGTGTGTGTGTGTGTGTGTGTGTGTGTGTGTGTGTGTGTGTGTGTGTGTGTGTGTGTGTGTTGTAGGTAAGCGACTTCGGGTTGACCAAGTTCAAGGCCAGCGTCAAGAACGAGGACGCCCAGGTGGGCAGCGTGCACTGGAGCGCGCCCGAGATCCTGGGCGAGTCCAACGGGATGACTACATCCTGACCGACGTGTATGCGTTCGGTATCATCCTGTGGGAGCTGCTCACGCGCGAGATGCCCTACTACGGCATGAGCCCGGCCGCCGTGGCCGTGGCCGTGCTGCGCGACGACATCCGCCCACCGATTCCCGACCAGGCTGGCATGGGCTCGAGCGCGCTCAACCACTCCAACGACTACATCGACCTGATGCGCAGCTGCTGGCACCGCGACCCCATCATTCGCCCGACGTTCCTCGAGGTCATGACACGCATGTCGTCGCTCACCGGGGAGACCGGCACGGGCACCAACACCACCAAGTCGAGCACGTCGTCGTCGTCTTCGTCGACGCCGGCCCAGCGGCTCACCGCCACCGGCGATTCGTGGACGCTGCCCACGCACTCGGGGAGCAGCAGCGTGTCGTCGGTCGACAGGCACACGGGCACCGTGAAGCCGCCCGAGGGCGAGATGGCCATCGTGTTCACCGACGTCACCCGCGCGGCCTCGCTGTGGGAGTTCAACTCCGACGCCATGCTCAAGGCCATGGTCCTCCACAACGAGGTCCTGCGCGGGCTCATCGCCAAGCACCACGGCTACGAGGTGCGGTCCAGCGGCAGGGACGGCAACAACAGAAACGCCGGCGGCAGCGGCGAGGGCTCGTTCTGCGTCGCCTTCGCCGACCCGCTGCGCGCGCTCGAGTGGTGCATGGACGTGCAGCAGAGCCTGCTCGCCGTCGACTGGCCCGAGGCCCTGCTGGCCCACCCGGGCGCGGCCGAGGAGTGGGGCGACATCGACGACCGACCCATCTTCAAGGGCCTCCGCGTGCGCATGGGCGTGCACCACGGCGAGCCCCGGCGCCTCAGGGACGCCGTCACGCGGCGCATCGAGTACCACGGTTCCGTCGTCAACATCGCCGCCCACCTCACCACCATCACTCACGGCGGCCAGGTGCGCCATGCCCGTCCTCCCATGCCATTTTTTAATTATTGTTAATGTGGATTTACCTATTTATTAATTTAAAAAATGATTATTTTTCAGGTGCTGTTCACGCGTGGGGTCTTTGACAAGGTCAAGGATTCGGACATGCTGCGGGAGCCGCGGCGGTTCGCCAAGCTGGGCAAGTTCGAGGCCGACCCCTCCCCGGGCGGCGTGACGATCTACGAGCTCAAGATCCGCAACCTCGAGGCCCGCTTCTTTGGCGGAGTCGCGGCGGCGAGCGAGGGCACGAGGAGCGCCAAGTCAGGCAGCGCCGGCGGGGGCAGCGCGCACGGGACCGAGGGCGACGAGGAGGAGGTGCTGACGGCCGTGGGCGAAGGCCTCAAGCACAAGGAGGACAACTTCCTGACGTCGGCCAACCTGTGCCGGTGGGTGATCGACTTCAACGAGATCCAGGTGGGCAAGCAGGTGGGCATGGGCTCCTACGGCGTGGTCTACCGCGGCAAGTGGAAGGGCGTCGACGTGGCCGTCAAGCGGTTCATCAACCAGAAGCTCGACGAGCGACGCATGCTCGAGTTCCGCTCGGAGATGGCCTTCCTCTCCGAGCTCCACCACCCCAACATCGTCCTCTTCATCGGTACCTCCTCCTTAACATTTTTTACCTTATAAATATGTTCTATTTTATTATTTTATTTAATTTTTATATTTTTTAAGAATAAATTTTGCAATTATTCGTGAGTCGCTCACGGCTGCGACTACAGGGGCGTGCTTGAAGCGGCCCAACATGTGCATCCTCACCGAATTCATGCCGGAGGGCAACCTGGCCGATCTGCTGGGCAACTCTGCTATCAAGCTCGAGTGGAAGAAGCGCCTCAAGATGCTGCGCAGCGCGGCCGTGGGCGTGAACTACCTTCACTCTCTGCAGCCGTGCATCATCCACCGCGATCTCAAGCCCTCCAATCTGCTGGTAGCGCTTTGACCGCAAGACCCTCAGTGCAGCTGCGCATGCGACTCACCGATCGCTGCCTCCCCCCTCTCCTTCCACAATGTGGCGCAGGTGGACGAGAATGGGAGCCTGAAGGTGGCCGACTTTGGCCTGGCTCGAATCAAGGAGGACAACATGACCATGACGCGCTGCGGCACGCCATGCTGGACCGCGCCCGAAGTGATCAAGGGCGAGAAATACGACGAGAAGG